>JAEANM010004367.1:0-20916 GCA_017656035.1 Myanophis thanlyinensis
CCCCCCCCCCCCCCCCCCCCCCCCCCCCCGCCGAACAACAGAAAAGAAGTAGGAAAGGCAAGTTAAAATAAAAATGGGCTCTCTCCCCACCTTGCTGATCTGCTTGGAAATGTGGAATCAAAATTTTAAGGCATAGGTGTGGAAAAATGATTAGAGATTTTTTAATGTTATTTTATTGGCAAGGAACTAACTATAGGACAGAAAATGGAGAGAGCAAATAGAGAGGAGTGTTATTCTCTAGTCCATCCCCCCCCCCCCCCCCCCCCCCCCCCGGCTTGGAAAAGTGGTCTGAGTTCAAAAAATTCATTTCTTGCCTGAATGAAGGCAGCAATGTGGAAAAATTTGACCATTCAGAGGGGGATGAATGTATGTTTCAACCCCACATTAAGTCACATTAGCAGGCAGTGGAGTGCTTAATGTGGGCATTTTTCACAGTGGCCAACAGAGGAGATGATTAGCATAATTAGTCCAGGCAACTCTATACATATGGAAATGCCAAATGCGTAAATGCCAACACCAGTGGAAATTTATGTCAATGCTGACAAGAGTCTTAGCAGTGAATGGCTCCCAACTGAATCTCTTTTAGCCCTCTTTTTTGGGGGTCGGGCCTTCCCCATATCTTTGGCCAAGGCTCCTTCAGGCCATTCCTCTACCCGCTCGCCCCCTCCACACTGGGAACCTGAGCCCTTTGCATTTCTGGTAAATAAAGACATTAATTTAGGTCTGGAATAAACAAAAGGGCAAGCCAGGCCTGGGGATTGGGGAGTAGGCCTCAAACAGGCCTTTCACTGCTCTTCTTAAAGCCGGATCCCCCACCCGGCCTGCCAAGCGCTCAGCGCTCCCCCCACACCTTGTTTATTTAAAAAGCAGCCTGGCGTCTCTGTCTTTGTCCCCCATTAGGTTTGTTAGAGAACAAGCACCAGGGGATGCAGCACATCTCCCCCTATCTCAAACTGTTTAGCCCCAAGCGGTTAGCTTAATAGGGTGCCCAGGCACCCTTTCTTCTATTGAGGGAGCCAGCCAAGGAACAGGATCCTGGCTGGATGTGTTTTGACAGCAGTAGGCAGCTAGCGGCCGGCCAGCCTTTCAGAGCAGCCAGGACAGGTAAAAATGGCTCTTTTAGCCTGCCCCCAGCAAGACTTCCTCCTGAGCAGCATGGCTCCTTTCATAGCTGCCTTAATCCAGCTAATCCGCCCCTCAACACTTTGAAGGTGGCCCATGGCATGTGCGTGCTGCTTGCAGGGGACGTTGCAAAAAAAAAAAAAAAATTCAGCTGCCGCGGCCGGGTGTGTGTGTGTGTGTGTGTGTGTATTCCCTCCAATATTCTGCTTTTTATTTCAGGTCAGCCAAGAAATCAGATCCCTACATGGAACTGGAAGGGACACAGCTGTCCCCTTGGTCTTCATTATGGCTGCATTATTCAGTTAATTGCTGATAGGAGTAATCATGGATTAAACCAAACATAAACTGTCCATGCTGGGGCCTTATTTTCAACCTGGCTCAAGTCCAAGTCCATCTAGACTGGTTTTCTACTTCATATAAGGCAGCTTCTAATTGTTTATTGAGGAGTATCCTAGTACTGCAGTGAACAGAAATGGGCTAACTTGCCTGCGTGAAGGCTTCAACCAGACTTTGGCAATGCAAAATATTCTTTAGTCCTTTAAGAAAGGAGTTGACAAGTTTCATAATAATTAAAGCCTGTAAACCAAAATAAACCTTATAGGACTGTTGTGAAGACAAAATATGATATAATTCTTCCTAAAAATTGTCATTTGACACATTCTTGTATTAGGCAAGAATACATAGCATTGATATCTAATATTAAGACAAGTGTTTTTAGTTTAGTCACATATAAAACAAAGAAAGGATTCATCAGGGATACAGTTATTCATAATATTTAATCCTAAGGCATTTCCTTCAGTGAGATTTGTTTTTAATTATTGCTTTTTGTTCTTCCCAACCCAACCCAGCAATAGAAATACATTGTGAAAAAGGAGCTTAGGTTTGTGTATGTCTGTCTGTCCATCAACTAAATAATTCTCAAAATGCAACAGAACCAAATTTGGTGTGGCAGCAGAAGTCAGCAGAAAAAGATTTAGCTCTATAATGGGCTGTATTTAGTCACGGGTTGTGAAGAAAAAACCCCCCAGTGCATCCTGAGAGAAGTATTTGGGCAGTAGCTTGGCATATTGTGGATTCTTCCCTTCCCAAGCTATCCTTCCCCCTTATCATATAACCCTGGATGTAGTGTATGTGGAACAATCTTCCTAGCACATACTTGCACACCATCAAGAGGCAAATGCATACAGTGACAATACATATATAAGCTTCCTTCATTAAACCAAATCATTCATCCCTAGAGGAGCACCACATATGGACTTACTCTGATTAAACTGTCACATCCCACAGAGAGGTGCCACACATATGCATACACCTTATTTAATATTTGGGAGAAAGCAGATGGATATATCCATAGACAAAATAAGTCACTGCATAATAGAGAACAAAATACAGATGTTTCCTATGCTGCTGGTAAAGGATTTGAAAAGAATTCCAGAAACGATGTTCTGCATGCTTTCCTTATCTTGTTTAAATTTAAAACATTTGCTTTATTTCTCTTCTAAATAAGAAGGGAAACCAGTAAGAGATGTGCTTTTTTAAATGATCTGTTAGGATCTTGCAATGTATAACAATGCATATGGATGTCAATACTGTTATTATGAGACAACTCTCATCACTTTCGGCCTATAATTCAATATCTTCTGTAGATTCCAGCACAAAACATTTGTGCAAAACATTTGTGCAATTATTGTTGTAATATTTGGGAGAAAGCAGACCCCAAAATATTAAACTCCAAAACATGTAATTGAAAAAAATGTACAAGGTTTTTGAATTGTAAAAAGTAGCAAGCTAGCTAAAACTAGGAATAAAGAGCAAAAAAGAATATGTTGGTTGGAGATACTTGAGGAGCAAATGTAGGGAAGCCAGTTTTAGCCTAAGGAAAAAAAAGCTGTATTCCCTGATTCTGCATTTTTCTATGTTTACCCAAGTTAAACGTTCACAAACGTTTAATGAGAAGTGCACTTGGGCTTTGGCAAAGCCTTTATAAATATGAAAAATTAATTTACTTTGTCTTCAAAATACACATTATCTTGTTTACTTTAAACATTGTGTTTAATATTTTTCTTTTATTTATACTGTGAACTCTTTGTTACTCTGGTCAGTTATTTATTTAAAACATTTATATAGCAGCCCACCATGTACCAAACTCTGGGTGGCTCACAACCAAAAAAATAAAACACCATCTCTACAATTAAAAATATTACAGTTAAACCATAAGATCCTACACCATAGCTGAACTATACCATGCAGTTCACAATAAGTTCATCTCAAGCAATTCCATCACTTGAAGGAAAAACCCAGGCCTTGAAGGTTTTTTGGGAAAGTTGTGAGAACCTGCCAAATATCAGAGGGAGGGTGTTCCATAGGCCAGAGATTGCCATGGAAAAGCCATGCTTCGTAGGTCCCATAAGATGATATAATTTTAGGAGTGGACTAGGAGCATGCACACCTTATCCAATCTGGTAGAACAGGCAGATGCCCTTAGAGAGATTTCCTCAGATCCCACATGTCTGACTTAGAAGCCTGTGCTTTCCTATTCTTGCTGTGTATCTTGAAAATCAGATCTGCAAAAATATAGGTCATCAAGTGAAAAACAGACACTTTACCTTGTACGTTGCCAATCAGTAACAATTCCATAGTTCCTTAGCTCCAAGTAGCAACAAAAGTGGATGGCTTTTTCTGCATAGATGGTGGTTTATGTTTATCCTGGTGAATCACTAATAATTTGCCACTATGTCTGATCCATAGAAATGCGGGTAGTCCTCGACTTACAACAGTTCATTTAATGATCATTCAAAGTTATAATGGCATTGAAAAAAGTGACTTATAACTGTTTTTCTCACTTATGACCATTGTAGCATCCCCGTGGGCATGTGAGTTACACTTGGATGCTTGACAACTGGTTCATATTTATGACAGTTGTAGTGTCCCAGGGTCATGTGACCTTTTGTGTCCTTCTGACAAGCAAAGTCAATGGGAAAGCCAATTTCACTTAACAAAATGGTGTTACTAATTTAACAAATGCAGTCATTCACTTAACAAATGTGGCAAGAAAAGTCATAAAATGCAGCAAAATTCACTTAACAAATTTCTCACTTAGCAACATAACTTTTGGGCTCACTTGTGGTCGTAAGTTGAGGACTATCTATATCTCTATATTCTTACTTTCTTGCCCAAACAGAACAAAAACAATGCTTTAAAACAATGAAAGCAAAATGAAAATAACTGCTGTGCCTGTCTTAGCTTAGAACAGGCAATTGATATAAAAAAGAGGAAGATTGCTACCAAGGAGACTTGGTTCTTTTTTGTAGCCTTTAGGATCAAATATCAATAATAAACAAAGAACCTAAAATAATTTTTAAAAACCAACTCAAAATATCATATTATTAAAAAACTATAATGCCATCAAAACAACGTAGGGTACCATTTGATATCTCTCTCTGTGTTCATCAAATCATTACAGTACTTGGGACTAGATAAAGACAAAGTATCAAGTATCAGATTTTTTTATATTTCCATGTACTTTTCCAATGTACATTTTGTAGACAGTGTTCTTGGAGATGCTGTAGTTTTCCTCTAATGCCATCCCCAAATTCATTCATATATATGCACGGTGTAGTATTTTGCAGAAAGTCTAGGATTTGATAGAATTTGGCTTTGAGAGTTCAGATCTCAAATGGCTAGCACTATGATATAAACAATCATTTTAATCAATCAAGTGACAGTTTGTAGAGATTTAACTAAAACAAATCTCTTTGAATAAAATTATAAGGATCATCTCTGGTCTTTATGGTGATTGATATGCTTGAGTTAGTACCACTTAGGAAATGGAATTAGATGCGCTTTACAAGTGCTTTAATTTTGGCTGTTTATGGTTTGTGTTATATTTGATGGCTGCGATACCTAGAATGCTGAAAGGTTTTGTGTCCAAGGAAAGTTTTTTATTTCTTTTCCACTAAATCAATATCTCCTGAAAGGTTCATCTGGATATATTCTCCTTTAAATAGGGAAATTTGGACAAGTGGCAATAGAGATCAGTGCTCTAGATTCTGGACAAAAGGAGAAGTTTCCTCAGGATACATACAAATATAATGTATATACAAATATAGGCAATCTAATAGAGTGTAGGCAATTTAGGCAACTGGCACTTGGTAACTCCAAATATTTTGTGACTGAATCTCTCCCATTCTGATGCTGAACATAATTGGACAGGATTGCATTAGCAGAATTAAGAATTTAAAGTAGAAATGCTTTTCTCTTTAGGGCACCTTTTGTTTTAAGCTCTGCAAATTGAATGATGCCAGTATTAGGAGTGTTATATTTTTCAATAACGTTATAGTTGCTTTGAGAAAATCCTAATTTTTCACTGAAAAGAACATCAAATGCTAAAAATTGTAGCTGGTTTCTCCCACTTCTCTGGCACATCCATTCATGGAGTCTGCCTAAGCAAAAATATTTGTGCATTGATAGATTTAGGTATAATTTTCTTAGCAGTTTTATAGAAGTGATTTGTCAAGCAACGCTGGAATTCCCAGTGGTCCCCCATCTAAGTACTAAGCAAATCTGACCATCCATAACTTTTCAGATCAATATCATTATTTGGTATTCAGTGCACAAGCTAGAATTGGTTGGTATTGGCTGCCTTGTGACTCACCACATTATGCCTTTTGGGAAAAAATTGTTTGGTACTCATCGTTTTTAATAGTTATCGTGACTCCCAGAACCAATTAATGATGAATACCAAGGTATTACTGTATATGTAATGAGAGGTTTTTAAAAAAAAAGATATCCTTGTTCAAACCAATTTAGACTTTTGTAATTCAGTAAGAAAACCCTATAACTAATAGTGAACAGCTAGTCTATATGCAATTCCTGGCATTGGATCAATGTGTTCATTAATGTTCTATTAAGCATTCTATTTGCTGTACATTGCATTAGTTGAATCTTCTAAACTGACTGAGGTACTTCCTGATTGAGCACATTACAACAAACTAGTTGAGTATCAGTCATCATGGCTAAGGATTTTCTGTCAAGGGACAGATGTCCTGCTGTTCCACTCAAAGCTACAGAAAGATACTTCTTAGTCACTGAGGCTATCTGAGACTTTATGGATAAAGATATCAAATTGTGAAACTGTTTAATCTAAAGCAGGCAAATAACTCACAGGCTCAGTAACATCTCAACCTAAGAATTCCATTTTATCAGAATTCAGTTTCATCATAAATACAACTCTCTATTGCATATCTCAAAATCTTCAGTAGTGTTAAAATACTACAAAGCATATCAAATCCCATCTCCAGAAAATAATCCACTGTGTTGGAATTGAATCATCATAACAAGTATATTTACTTCCCCAGTTCATAGAGATAGTTTGAGGTTACGTTATAGTTGAGCGCATTCAAACATTGAGAAGCAAGAGCTCTTTTTATTATTATTATTACAGGAATGCCTTATCCAAATCTGGAAGAATAGCCCATGCATTTTGGAATGACAGCTTAAATTGAATATTTTCTAAATATGTTCATTTTTTATCATATTCTTAACTCACTGTGTTGATTAAATCTGTCTACTTTGAATGTGATTCAATTCACACATTTTACTAAACTATAATGAAATTTGTTTAGTTTTGGCTTAAAATGCGTTAATCCAACCACTTGTGATTTATTAAGAAAAAACATGGTTTTAATAACCCAGGGCTTAGTGCAACATGTGAACTAGATCTTTTTTTTCTCAACTAAACTTCCTCAAACTTGTGTTGGTTCAAGCACTACTCACTTCAAGAACAGTTCAGATTGTTTCTTTCTATCTATTCCAGACATGCTAGCTTTGAAAATTGTTCCTCCCAACTCAAATGAGTTCACTCAGCTGCTGGGATCTGATCACTGAAGCCTTTCTTCTGGCAAATGCTGTGAACTGAAAGATCCCAGCTGGAACTTGAGCACAAAGCAGTAAGAATTCAACTTTTAGACTAAGGCCTGGATTTGGGTTTATTCTTTTGAAAATGTGGAATTATAGAAGAAGAGATGTGAATATATTCAATTGACTCAAAACAGTTCTGAACACCCCTAAGATCCAGATAAGAAACGTATTTTCCACATTGCTATATATTAATATAATACCATTTTACTTTAAATCAGTATTATTTACTGAACTGGAAAATTGCAGAATACAGTATGCCGTATATGATATTTTGGTATTTAACAGTTCATAAAATTTTAAAAGGCAAATTACAATGTCATGAATATTTCCAGGATACAAACATGTGTAGGAATTAAAGCAGAGCAAATATAATCAAAGTGAATTGCCACAGATAGGAACTTTAGGCTCCAATATCTTCATTTTGATTATTAAGACTTTCTTTATACAAAACTTGCAATAATTCTGTATAAATAGTGAAATCTGCTCCTGAAGCAGCAGGAATATATGACCATCACAATAGTGATATACTGTACTACCAGCATGAGATGATTGCCTAAGAGTATGTTCAGATGCTGTCTGGCAATGTCAGGCTTTTAAATATAAAATGATGATATTCCACTTCATTTACAGTTATGCAAGCAACTCATATCTCAAGCAATTACTGTTACTACTGTTTTGTGACTCAGGTCTGGGAGTCAACCATGTAGCTCTGAAATAAAGTAGCTGGAAAGTGGGATCAGATACTGCTAAGGGGATTGTATTATATGTTGTGGATGTGTATTCCTGGTTATCTATTGCTTGTATTTATCCATATTTCATCTCTGTTTTGCAATCAAGCTAAGTGATTGTAAAAATAATGGAAAATTAAAATTTAATTATACCAATTACTTTTTCTGTAAGATTTTGTGATTCTAAAGGAAAGCATTCTCCTATTAAACCCCAAAGCAATTAGATGAGCAAAATAAGGAGTTTGTCTGCATTCTCTACTCTCTAAGAAGATCCTTGGATTCTTTAAACAAGTGAGAATGCTGGCTTCCTTAGGAGTGTGAGGCTGTTTGCTGCTAGTCCTTCACAAATATTTCAGTTTTCATCTTGTAGAATATACACTGATTTTATATAATATAAATCAAGTCAACCTATTTTTATAGATGTTGGAAGATATAAATATAATAAATTATTATTGCTTCTAACCATGCAATTTATCAGACTGTCATTATAAAACTGTCTTCTTCTGGGCTGAGAATATCACAGATTTTACATTTGGGAATTAATAATGCTTTCAGGTTAGCTGAAACATGCAGTCTCATTGAAGTTTAGTGCTTCTACATAATAGAAAAGCAATTTGGATCACATATTGAAGCTTCTATTTGCTCAATTTCTTATTCCTGCAGGTAGCACTTGCTACCAGATTTAGGAATGACTATGTATCAATTTGTACAATACTGTATCCTAGGAACCAGATTTAGAGACTTTCTAAGCAATATATGCATTTTAAAATATTTTTACTAAATTTTAATTATATTTTTTACTACGATGAATATTATTCAAAAAAATTGTGGCCAGAGAATGCACTGTGTATATGGATTTTCTACATGTTGCTCTTTCTATTTATAATAAAAATATTGCAAAATTTTAAAAAGAAAAAAGACTCATTAAGGAAGGGGAAAAGTCTACGATGATAATAGTATAAGATTTTTCAACTGTTCTACATATACTGTATATTTGTGGAATATTGTGCAGTTAAAGTTATTTAAACACAGAAAATGTCACACATTATTTAAATGAACAAGCCTTACTCGTATTTTATAAATAGTGTATTTTGGATAGATTTTGTAAGTTAGCTCTTGGTTCAAAAATTGTTGGTCTATGTTGCACTGTTTTGCCCAGTTAAACAGTATGACTACAAGAGTTTTACTGGTATATTAGATAGCTTGTACCATTGGATTATTGTTTCAGAGATATTTCCTTATCTAAACAAAGAAATAAATGACCCTGGGTGGGCAAAAAAGCAGTGGGAGTGACTTCTGACTTCCTGCCAGCTTCCCCACTGAGTTTCCTTGCACTTTTAAACTGGAAGATGTGGTGATGAATTTTTTCCTTTCTCAGGAAATACAGCAATTTATTCAATGCTAAAATTACAATATTTGAGAAGATTAAGATATGTTTCCTATCTTCCAAATCTTTTGCCTAAGAACCATAGGCACATATTAGTGCTTATCACATGTTAACACTCCCATCTTCATTTTTAGTAATAGCTTTTCTTTCTACTGTAGATTAAAATTTTAGTCTTTTGGACATTCTAAACATATTTTTTCTGGGTTGGTACATATTTGTAGCATGAGATTTCCCCTCATCACTTCTGGGCTCCCCAATAATCCACATATGGAAAATAAAATGTGTTCTGTGTCTCTGAGTAGAACATTAGTTCTTTCATAGCAAGTAAAGATCAGAACCCAAAGTGACTTGCAAGAGTTCATTTTTCCCAGGAACTCACTATCCAGCGTTTTGTTATGGTGCATGTCCTTCCTGTCTGCTGGTGCACAGGAAAAGTTCAGCAGGAGCTAAGAGAGCTCGAATAATTTAACCAAAGACTAGGTTGTATGGAACAATATTCTGTGTTTTTGGACATTATTTCTTTTTAATGAACATTTGTAGGTGGCAGGGAAAGGAATCTGGGTGATCTAGAAATGAGAAATACAATGGTAGCACGATACTCATCATTAATTGGATCCAGGAGATGCAATGAGTACCAAAAATGATGAGTACCAAACAAATTTTCTCACATGGAATAATGTAATGAGTCACAAGGCAGCCAACACCCACAAGTTCCACCTTATGCATTGAGTACTAAGTAAACTATGATTACCGGGACAAAATTTTCACGTCAAAATGCATTAAGTTCCAAATTCAATGAGTTTCAAAGCAATTGAGTACTAAGGTATCACTGTATAAATAAATATCTAGATGAGGATTAAAAGGATTTAAATCTTGGACCTACGCTGTAGTTCTAAATCATTGTAAATTACACTAGATCTTCCATATTTGGGCTATAAAAATCCAAGCGGCTATGATATGCGAGAAAATTTTCTTGTATCTTTGCTGCTATATAATTGTCATCTGGATTTTGGGAACCTAGATATATGGTACTTATACTTACACACAAATATTTCACGTGTTCTTGAAGAAGAGTTGCCAATTGATTATTTTCATTGTTTAGATATGACATTTATATTTTGCCTATATGCCAAAAATGTGCTTAAGGAGGTTTAGCACTATTAAAATACAAATAAACAGAAGTACAACTGAAAAATAAAACAATTCATTCAAAAGGAAATAACACCAGCTCTAATTAAAACAAACTTCAGCAAAGCAGTCAGTTTAATTGCCAAATGTCTACCTGAATGTCTCTGCCTGCTTGTAAAAGAGTAACAGAAATACTCTCCTTTTAATTACCTTCATCTGATCCTGGGCTCTAAGACTCCTTGTTTTAGTACTCAATAGCAAAGAATGTTTGTAAGACAACAGTATTCCCTATTCTTCTCTTCAGTTTCCCTTGCCAGGCAGACCAATAACTACAAAAACCCTAACCTATCTTCTTTAACTTGGATTCTTGTAAGTAGTTTGGAAACAAAACAGGAGGGCCTATTAGGGGGACTCATTTGGGTGGCCCACCCAGGAAAGAGGAGGTGTCCAGCAATTTATTCAAGAACCTATCATTATAGGGATAATTGTGAAGTTTCACTGCCTGAGAAGTGGTTTTGCTTTATCCAAGAGGAAAGATAAGAGAAAGATGGTGTTATCTGAAACACTGTTTTTGTCAACAACAGGTAATTGATCTTATCTGCAATTCAGTTATACAACTGTCCATTTCTCAGCTAGGTAAGATAGTTGATTGGGTTGTCCCAGACTCTGTTAGGATGCTTCTGTGAATGACCACATAATAGTCCCTTACAATGAATCACAACAGAGTGTGGCATGCTAAGGTTTCCCAAGAATAAAAAATAGTGTATGATCTGACAATACTGTACTCTGTAGCCTTATAGATAGATTTCAAAACAGATTCTTGAACTAGGTCTGTGAAAGTAAATTATCTAAGTACAAATCCAGTGGGATGTACTGCACACTTGGGATCCAGGATGTCTGTAGTTTACAGGCCTAATATTTGTGTCCCTGCTTCTCTTGTATGAGGAAACTAAATTTTTGATAGGCTGTGGGAATGGGTTATGGTATCTCTCCTGTGTGTATGTGTGCAATGTATGGAAGAGAAATGAGAGATAATCCAATCTAATACTCAGCAAAAATACAATTGAGGTTATGAGGGAAGAGAATCTTTTGCATGAAAAAGGAGAGGGGGTCCTTTGTTAATTGGAATAAAAAAGAATTTGCATAGGGCTTCTCATTAGTATGCCCACTGTTGCTACCTCATTGGATCCTAGAACCTCCTCTTCCAATTTTGCATCAAACAAAGCAGTTATGTCAGTATAGGGGGAGGTGAACAGGAGCAGATGTGGAAGTGGGGGGTTGTATAATGATTGACAGTTTCTAGTTTAACTCCTTTTCTGTCAGAGAGGAGAGTGTCCCATATAAACATACTTGGCAGCTTCTCTTAGTTTGCCTTGTCTTTTCATGCTTCTCCCTGGTTAATTAAGGTGTTGGAATTTGAGGCTTCCTCAATCCACTTTGAAGCTTCAACTTCTCCTGTTCCAAATTAAACTTAATTATAAGAAACCCCCTCTTTTTCCTCTTCACAACATTTGCAGACACTCTACATTTTCTACTACAAAGGGTGCAATAAAGAAATAAATGCCCCTAGTGTTTCTTAAACCACCATTACTCACCTAAGACAGAGCACAAACAAGGCTAGTTCAGTTCAGGAGTTTTTCTACAGTGCAGATAATGAGAAGGGCAAAGTTAAGCCAGGTTTCTGTGTGCCAAAGTGAGGGATTAGTGTGCATGCCAATCTCTCTCCATGCTTATTTTTGCCCTGGCCATTGTACAACATAAAACCATATCCAGGCAGTTGTTAATGAGACTCTATACTTAAAGCCCATCAAGATGGACTTTTTAAATTTTGGGATCCATCTTTGCCTGTGGCTTTAACGTTTGGACTGAACGTATTCTCCACCCTTCCTCAAATTCTGGTTTTGCATGTGTGGTTTTCCTCTTGGGTGGCCTAGTCAAGATCAGCATAGCACAGCATGAGTCCTGGTGTTTTGCCTCCCAAACAGCCTGGAATGGTTTGGATTCTGAGTCTGATGCTTCCCCTCCAGCTCGAAGGATGTAGTGTGTCTGTGCCCTCCCTATGTTCCTTGGCATGGCCTCCTCTCTTACTGGCATCCTAGAAGGTTTTTTTTTTTAGAGAATTCAGCTAATGCAAACTATAATATTAGAATTATAGTTTATACTGAAAAGTCACAAAATAGTAACTCTTCAGCAACAAAATTACCATAAAAACATGGGCTACCCTTATTAGAAGATATACAATCCTTGTTAAAGAATCCTCTAACATTAGATCATTAGCCCAAAGTAATTATCCAATTATGGTTTTTGTTAATGTCCTCATTTTCAGTTGTTAAGTCTAAAAATGTTTCCAAAAAGTTATGCCAAAGTTAAATGCCCTGATAATGAAAACTTGAGTGGTCAAAAATCTTTCCTGTAAGTGAAATAGATATTTAGGTAGCAACTTGATTATTAGTAAAGACTTTCTAATGCAAGATTTAAGACTTTTGTTGTGACCATAGCTACAAGTGTGACTACAAGGCACACTTCCATAGTAATTTCTATTTTGATTTTTTTTCACAATATGGTTTTCATACTCAGTAATGAACCCTAAAAATTGTAGCTAGTGAGGATGCATAATATTTCTCTGTTACTGATCTTTCTGAATAATCTAACTTTAATTAAAAAATTGCTTTATCAGTGACATTCTGTTAACAGCTGTTGTAGCATTTTAACAATTGAATTGTGTCTACTATGTGTATTTGTTTTCTAACAGTCTAGAAAACAGAGCATTAGACATGAAAGTGGGAGAATATGATTCAGAGGAGAATTCAGTCTTGGAAATTCTGTGCTTTGAGTTCTGCTTGTCTACATAAAATAAAATTGCAGTTATGCCCTTGCAATATGGGTCAAGTTGATCAAAAACATACTTGCTTTATAGATTTAAATGGTTTAGGATTGGTTTAACAGTAGGACCATTCTTCAAAAACATAGAAATTGTGTCATTTTGGGGGGTACTTTGAATTGGAGGTCAGTCCCTCTAAAATGGATTTACAAGAGGAATATAAAGTTGCTTGTATCCTAAAGTAACTGATTTATAGCAAAGTGAAGAAATATAGTTTTTATAACTGTAAGAAGTAGCTTAAAATAATAACTGAAAGACGGCTTTACCTGTCCATTTTCATCTTTTACACCAAGCATCATGCAGCCATGGTGCCGGAGGATATGTGCCTGTGCCAGGTGGCAATCTCAGTTTGTGTGGGATGACAATAAGACCAGTGACTTGGGCATTTTTCAGCCTGAATTCACTGTACTTCCAAAACATGTTCTAGACTCATCTGTGATATTCCTGCATTTCTATGATAAATTGGCAAGATGTTTCAGCAGCCATTCTCTCCTCATCTTCATTAAGATGTAATGCTTCAAATCTTGACCTTAGTGGCGGAGAAGGGGAGAGAATTGTTGGTTCTGTACTGAGTCATCATGTTTGTCTTGAGATGAAGAACCTGGTTGTACTGGGTTACTTCATTGGAGAAATCAACACTGCTATGGAAGTATCTAGAAGAGGGCCAGCAATGTTGCTAAAGGTAGGCAACAGGAATGGTATTGTTCCCCAGTAAGTGACCCCATTTAGATATGAGTGGAGGCAGAGTCAAAGAGGAATGAATTGCCCAAAGACACATAGCTGAAACCACCAGCTACAAATCTGAAGAAGATATTTGAAAGAATACTTAAGGCCCAGGGAGCTGAACAGAAGATTGACTACAGAGAGAGCAATGGAGGGTTGCAACTTCTCAAGTCTTGGGCAAAGCTGGCTGGGGAATTCTGGGAATTGAAGTCCAAATGTCTTAAAGTCGACAAGGTTGAGAAACACTGCTATAGAGGATGCTATCACCCTTCTGGAATGTGTGGGATGGATTGTTAAGAGTATTAAAAATGGGAAAGAAAGCAGGAAGTTTCTGGAGGCAAGTCACTTCCACTTTCACCTTTAAAAAAATCTCCCCCCCCCCCACACACACAACTCTTCAAATCTGATGGCAAAGTGGGATTGGCAGCACAATTTCAGACAGTTTGGGAGGGGAAGTGTTTTAAGATTACAATTTAGGGTTGTTTAACTTCTGCTCTCACAGTTATTTCTGAGAGAGCGAAGATGCATAATTGAAAGCTGGCACAGTTTTTGGGTACCTAGCCCAGGAGTCCAAAATGGGCTGCCTGTACTTACTTTCAGGTACCTTGACATCAAAATGTCTAAGAAACTACTTATATGTGAAGTTGATGGCCAAGAAGAAGAGTCATCTTGTATGAGGTCGCCATTAAAGTTTTCTGTAGTTCTAAGTTACATTGTACCTCTCTTGGTACAAAGAAGTATTTCAGTCTTTTAAATCCATCCTGTTTCAATTTACAATAGAAGAATTCATTCTTACATCATTTCTGTGAATCCTGAAACACTAGTACAATGTACAATAGTCAATTTTCTATGTCACAAAATTAATGGCCGCATTGTGTTCTGCATATGTACGATTTCTTGCTATTTTACAAGGTAAACCAGAATAGGAAATAGATTCCATTGAGCTCTTTATTCATATTGCTTATAGTAACATCATTGTGCAAATCTGATTGTGCTTCCCCTCTTTCTTCTTTTAGGTTTATGTGATTGGAAGGAGGGGGTCTATCTGAGGTGTTTTTGTGTTTCTTCCCCATAATTTAGACTCAAGCAATATTTGTCTTTTTATTAGTTTGGTAATGGAACTTGATGGAACTCTTCATCACCTTCATCCCATTTACTGTCTACTTGTCTTACCATACTTTTATGACTTTATTTAAAACACAAAACACAAAACATCACAGCCACTAAAGCTGAAATCTATTATGAAAAATCTATAAGGGGCAAGTGCTTCTTATCCATCCCTAGGGGTCCAGCCCACAGAAATCGATGCCTTGCATTATGCTTTTATCCAGTGTTTTCTGTGGAAGGAAGATCCTCCACAATGTAAGAAGTCAATTCGGCAGGTGAATTTTCATGGAAAAATAATTGGAAAGGAAGGGAAGGAGCTAATAACTGTTGAAAACTACATTTGTCAAATTTAGAAATGTAAAATGCTAGGTGCCATTTAGTGTTAGGCATGTCTTAATTTCGTGTATTTTATGCAGTTTTAATTAATTACACAGTTAAAAGTAATCCCAATCCCTTAATTTGGATAGCTGGAAAATGTTAGGACTGTGAGTTACTGAGTCTTCACAGATAAAAGCATCGCTGAGGCAATCCCATCATAATGTAAGTATCTGCTGTTCTTTAGCAGATGAAAAGTTGGACTGGTGGTAGCCAACTGAAGGCCCCATTTCAGGGCAGGAGTGAATCAGAACCAGTTTTGGATCTGCTTGATCCAGCTGTTTCCATTCTTGCAGCCTCCTGCCACGGAACTGGTGTATTTATTTTCCATCCCCAACCAATTCCTTTCAAAGAAGAATTGGAATTGAGCACATTTCATATATCTTTCAAAATTCAACAGAAGTAACATTTGTTTCTGTCTAGCTCCATTTATAGCACTTTTTAATGTTAATATTTTAATGCTCCAACTCTCCAAGTTCTCAAAGCATTTTGAAGCCATTTGTGCAGTTAGTGTTATTCCTGCTGACTTCAGAATGTTACAATCAAGCAAGGAACATGGTGAATCTTTCCAGCTGGCCAACAGACAAGTGTAAAAATTTTCAGCCAATCAGTAGCTCCATCTGAGCTACAGCAATTCCTGGATTAATGAACATATCCTTTACATTTTGTTTTTTAAAAAAGGAAAAAAAATTGTTTTCTCCTCGTTTTTAGCACATGCTATATGTTTGTCTGTTTTTGAAATACACAAATCTATGTTGTTGACGTTACACCAAAGCAGCCTGACTATCAGATCAGATTTTCTTCATATAAATTCTAATTAAATGCTACAACCCAAGTCTTTCCCAAATAGGGCAACCATGGCTGCAAGTTGCAATGAACAAACAGCCTTTGGGTTGGAGAGATGAGAGACAGCTTGCTTGAGTCCAAAATCTGGGAAGTGCAATTTGGGAAAATTTTAGGGGAAACATTTTGCTTATTTGCAGGATTTGTTTTAAGAGAGATTATGAAATGGATTTAAATTGCCCTGAAGTATTTCAATTAGTTAGTTGATAAACTTTGCTTATGTTGTAAAGAGGGAAAACTAATCAAGATACTTTTTATGAAGGTTGTAAAACCACCTACAAGGGTTTAGATTTCATTGGTAAGACTGTAGAATCTATTGGACAATTCAGCAGGCTGAGATCAGTGATCCTAGTAACCAGCTAGGATATCCAATAAGAATGACATTGTAGGAATTCAACAGTGTGGTACTGATGCTAGCTTGGTACAGATGTTCTCTGTCGATGGTTCAAGTCTTTTACTATGACATATATTATAATGTTGAATCTGCATTTTAAGTCTGAGCATGAGAAAAATGCATTATTGAACTATTCATCTTGAATCTGTAACAAATACAGGTAGTCTTTGCTTTATTACCACAATGGGGTCGAAATTTTCACTGCTAGGCAAGACAGTAATTGTGCCCAATTTTACAACCTTTTTTGCCATGGTTGTTAACTGAATCACTGCAGTTCTTAAATAAATCATGTCATTAACGGAATCCGGCTTCCCCATTGACATTGCTTGTTAGAAGCCGGCAGGGAATGTCACTATGATGATCACATGATTTTGGGATGCTGTAACCATTATAAATATATGCTGCTTGCCAAGCACCCAAATTTTGGTCATATGACTGTGGGGAAGGTGCTATGGTCGTTAAGTGCAAAGATCAGTCATGAGTCACTTTTTCAGGGCTTTTTTTTATAGCTTTTATATATTTTATATACAGAAAATAACAAACCAAATACCGATAGTTATATGTTAATGATTACTTTTAAAATTAAGTAGTGGTATGTGAAACTTTAATTGAATTGCATTTGATATGAACATATCCTCAATTTTAATATCTTGATTGATGATAATGTGAAAGCTGATTTAACAGTGGCAGAGATAAGAGAAAGGTATATTGGTTCCATTCTTTTTTCTCTCTCCCTCTCCAGAGGGTAGTCGTGTCAGCCAAGAGCTCCGATACACAAGAGAAAAGCTTGGTGAAGAATCTCTCTACACATCCCAGATGCTAATACAAACTCCCAAACAGGAAGGAGAAAACATCCTAACTCCAGATGCCTTGGAAATGCATCTTGAAGCTGCTTTGGCCGCTAGTAAAGTGCAAGTCTTACTATTTGGAAAGTAAGTCTGAAATGGAGCAACTGTATTATTATTATTATTATTAATAAGCTCTGTTCTGTTGGATTGTTTTCATTCATTCATTAGATTAGAAGCCCCTCTCCTCCGTAATTGTACTTGCATATCTCTGGTTTTCCATTGCAGGAAATCAGTTTTACTACGGTATTTGTTTGGGTAGAGCTCAGTAGCACCATCCCTTTTTCCTCTCAGCAATTCTGCTGGAGATGGCTGGTTTCCTCCTGCTAATTTTGGGTTGGTTCACTGCAAGGAAAAAAGCCATGAGATTTTCCTCCTTTTTCCAGCATTCTACTAGATGTAGAATCAACTGTTTTATTGCCTACCGATTAGCTGATTTTCTAATTAACTTATCAACAAGACAGTCAGAATACCTGTTATCATCCCTTATTAGCAATCAATTGGCGGATGGCAATAATTGCAGATTTCTACCTGCTAATGGCAACTGGGAAAGTAGTTTGGCTTTTCTATGGCTCTTTGAACTGCATTGTCTGTGGTAATGGAACCACAAGCAATCTTGGTCTGCAGAATTATGGCACTTAGCATTGGATCAAACCATGATCTAGTTAATTCAGTGTTCTGCTGTAATCACTTACTAACTATATGCTACCACAAAATCATAAATAGGCATACAAATTATGATCGTCTATCCAAGATCTGATGTTTAGAAATCTCTTGTCTTGAAATATATTGAACTCTCATTTAAATATCTTCATATAAATCTTGTATTAGTTGGAACAATTCTCTCCCAGAACTCCTGATTTCCTGATGTTCACTGTCTTTGCTCTTACTCTTAGATCATGGGATCTTAACAAAATATGCTACAAATCAGGCGTCCCAATAATTGAGAATGGAATGATTGCACGGGTGAGTATATGAGGGAATATATGCCTCTACAATAAGAGCTGATGACCCGTGTGTGCATCCCTTAGGTTCCAGTCTGAGGCCTCTAGAATATCTCAACATCAAAATGTCTATTTTTATTGATACTCTTTTTTTTTTTAAAAAAGCTAAAATATGCATGGAAATGCTTCACTAGAACTCTTCAAGCAAACAAATCCATGAACAACTTTACCCACCTCCAAAGGCCAACTATTTTTAGTTTCACAGACATGTCTTCCTAAAGATCTAAAGCAGTGTTTCTCAACCTGGGCAAGTTGAAAATGGGTGGACTCCAACTCCCAGCATTCCCCAGCCAGTCCTTGCTGGAAATTGAAGTCTACCCATCTTCAATTTTCCCAGGTTGAAAAATACTAATCTAAAGAATATGTGTATGCAGCTGCCAAGCAAAAGAACAACATTTGTTCCATCATTGTATAGTAGCTATAGAAAGGAGGAGAAACATGGGGAGGATCTCTTTGTCAAATTGTGTAATTTCCTGGAGTATTACTGATTTTACTGGACAATGGAATAGATGCTAGAGGTGATCTTGAGGTTGCTATGGGGGGATAGGTGGAATCTTTTTAAAATACCATCACAAAAGAGCAGCTTTCCAAGTCATCCTTTTGGATTCAGAGACCTGTTTTAAAAATAAAAATAAAAAAAATTCACTGGACTTCTTATTCTAATAACATTCACTTATTTCTATTCAAGATATCAGCTACCTGTGAATTTTATTTCTGTGGAGTAGGAAAATTTATTTTGTCTTCTGTTTTCAGCAGTGCCTGATCTTTGCTAATATGGATTTTATATTCCTTTGGCTTGGACTGTAAGAAACTGCAGTGATCATTTGTACAAGGTCACCAAATTACAATTGCATTAGTCAGGATGCTATCCTTAGAGTGAAGATTTCTCATTGACTAGCCAATGCTAGGACTTGGCTTTCAATATCTTACAGAGTAAGATGCTTGGATTGTAGACTTTGTCTTTAAGATGGCACTCCTTGGTTCCCAGGAGAAATTTCTATTTAAAAAAAATCAATATACATTTTTAGATTTTAGTAATAATTAGAGAAAGAATTGCAGAACAAATAGTCGGGTATGCAGTAAAATGAATAACAGGTTAAAATAGAGGAAAGAATCTCCACAGACATATTTGAACTGAGTGCATGAATTTATATTTATGTGTCATGATTATTATTATTCCTTTTATTGCCAGATGATTGAGAAGCTCTTCCCCTGTGTTATTGTGACTCCACTGGATTGTTTCTGGGATGGTGCCAAACTACAAGGAGGGTCTGCTTATCTACCGTAAGTATCTACTTCTTTTGCTATGTCATTCCGTCCCTCCCTCCTGCGGCCATATGATGGGCCCCTAATTATGAGAAAGTTCATTCAGCACTGAATATTATGACTAGTGGGTTTTTTTCTCTGCCCTTATCTTTCATAACTCCAGTGAAAAGATGTGATTTGATGTGATTGGCCATTGGTGCTTTTTTTTATAAGATAATTATTGAGCTGTGCAACACAATAATACTTATCCTCCTCCAATTCCCATTTTCCATTTATCACATTAAATGTTTCTATTTACTAAAAGTATTTTACTCTCAAAGAACCCGCAGCTAATGAGAGCACTGTCATGCTCTTCCAATAAATTAGCTGGGTTCTGTTAACAAACTTGATTTGGTTATTTAATTGACCCTTTCTGCATTTCTTCAATGTATTAAATAGAATGAAACCAAACTGATAGGGTTTATACCACATGCTAATTATGAAGCCAACTCTTCGATCCTAATTGACAAGACTAAGAACTGGGAAGACCCAGTTTCTGTAAAGGAAAAAGATAGAGAGGATTGCTGCTGATACTATTCATAATACAGCATTATGAAACATTTCCCCTAAACACTCAAAGCCCTTAGCTAACACAATCACAATAATGATGATAATCAACCTATATGATCAGAGTTTCATAGGAAATTGCCATGCAACCTACTTCCAAATTGTCATTGTGAAGATTAGTGAGGAAATGCTGAGCTGCTACTGTTTGTACTTTAATATTAAAGGGTATATTATTGAAAGTTAATTAGGAAACTGAGACTTTCCTGGTGGTTCGTGGATGTTAGAGATTTAAATATACTGTAAGATTTCCAGTTCTTAGTTTACTGTACTGTACTGCAGGATTCTATCTGCTGTAGTACCTACAATAAGGATGGACAGTGTACCTGATCTGAGTTCACTGATTAAAAAAGGGAAGGGTTAACTGAATATTTATGATAAGGAATGACTATAGGCTAAAATTTGGAGGGTAGGATATTGGTAGCTCTAATCCAGACACATAAAGAGGGCATTGCAAAGATTTACTCTTAAATGTACTGTTCAGGCACGACATTCAAACTCAATTATCCTGGACACCTTAGGGCAGGGGTGGGCAATTACGGCTCCTTCATGACTCGTGGACTTCAACTCCCAGAATTCCTGAGCCAGCAT
>JAEANM010004368.1:0-20914 GCA_017656035.1 Myanophis thanlyinensis
AGTAAGTAAGTAAGTAAGTAAGTAAGTAAATACTTATTCAGTCATCCCAAAGGTGACTTTAAAGGAGGAAACTGGGCCTTGTTTTTTTTCTTTTGAAGACATTTCATTTCTCATCCAAGAAGCTTCCTCAGCTTGACAAGATGGTGGGGATGGAAGGGTTTATACTTTTTGCAGACAGCTGGTCATTTGCATTCTTTCAGCAAGTCCTTGAGGCCACCTGGAGGTTTATCTATGTCCTCAGGGTCACCTGAGTAGTGCAAATGGGTCTGGAGCCTTTCTGCCCTGTGCCCCTTCCCCATTGAAGACAGGGGCAGGCTGTTGGGTATGAATCTGTGTTGTCTGCATCTCAAACTGAAGTACAAATGGTTCCTGGAGTCTGCAATTTTTCTGGAAATACATTCATACTCTCATACCATTTGAAGGGTGTTCATTCCAAAATGCCTAGCTAAAAGTCTATGAAGATTCTCAGCCATCCAGATCATGGTTGTCCCATAGGTGCTTTTTCAGGAGGCAACTGGATTTTCTTGTTTTTTCTTCTGAAGACATTTTGCTTCTCATCCAAGCAGCTTCTTCAGCTCTGGAAGGATAGTGGGAAATGGAAGGGTTTATATTCCTTGCAGAAGTTGGCTGTACCCCACCATTCAAATGAAAAAGTGTTATTGCTTAGGAATGTGTGTATAAATTCTGAATTCTTCAGATGATGCTGACATGTTGGGGAAATAATTATAACAAGATGAGGTTATGGTTTTCCTCTGCACAGAAATAGCGTTCCAAAGTTTAAAATAGACTGTAGCACTTGGACCCGATGCAAATTTTTGCTCTACAATGAAACACATCATTGTAACCTACTTCTTTTATATGCATTAATTCCATATCCAGTTGGTGGATCTTCAGATAGAATTGGGGAGAGGTCTCTGGAAAATTCTATTCAAAACAAACAATGCCAGAATAAATAGACTAATAATATATTTGGTGTAAAGAAGCTTGCTACTTTCCTTTGTATACCTTAGCCTTAATAATATAATATTTTAATAATACGCTGATACATTACGAATCAACATCACGTAAAGCACACTCAAATTTGACCGTGTCTACTTAATCTTCCTTTAGCACGGCTGCATGGAAAATGAAAGTTTGTATTTTAAGTCCAAACATTAATATACATAGTTTATTTAAGATGTGGATGTATCATTAAATAGTTTCTGGTTAAAAAATGTAATTGAAAACTGGCAATGTCTTCAATTTAAGAATGGTGAAGGACTGGGAATTCATATAACATCAAAACATGGTTCAGAGCAGGCTTTCTGAACCTAGTAACCTCTCAGTTGTTTTAGGAGAGCAACTGCCAGAATTCCCAGTCACAATAGGCTGGGGTGTACCTTATATCTCTTTTTATTTGTGAATTTATACCCAGCTTTCCATTCAGAAACTCATGGTACATACACTGTGCTCTTTCTCCCCGTTTTGCCAACATGACAACCCTGTGAGGTAGGTTTAAAGTGAGCTAGTCCAAAGACACCCAGGGGCTTACAAGTCAAGATTGACTCAACAGCGTATGTGGTAGTTATGTCTGGCACTTACCTTAGGAAAACAGTTTAAGGATGGCTAAGATTCCTCTTCCTTCTCAAGTTATAAACCACACATTCCTCTATAGAGCAAAGTTTCTCAATCCTGGCAACTTTAAGACTTCAGTTCCCAGAATTTCCTTCTATCGTTGCTAGCTACGTCTTTACTAGCTAGCTACCTAATGGGTATGATAGTTAAATATGTAAATATGGAGGCATGTGCCAAAGACAAATCTAAGTCCTTCAAATATTTGACTAGCATTCATTGATATGGTTGCTACACCACCACCACCAACAACTGTAGTTGAAATGACCTGAAAGTGGATTTTCCCCCTAAACTATTTAATTTGGTACATTTGGGAATCATGTTTTTAAAGTTTCATGAAAACTTTTTGCCTAACTCGTTGTCCTGCCTCACTGGAATGTAAAGTGGTTACTCTGACTAAATTTATATGCAAGAAAACTATGATAGGGAATCTTTATGCTAATATACTATACTTTGTACTGCTAAAATTCTACAGGCTCTTCCTCTATTGCTACAAGGTCTCAATTATACAACTGCATAGATATTCCATCTCTGCCTTTAAATGCATAATTTATCTTTCTTTTACATTTCCACAGAAGTACATTCCTTCTGCATAGCAGCATGAAGTTTTTCAATCTTTATTCTTAACCACTTCTAAATTGACAGAAATGCATTAGAGCATGATTAGTAAGAATTCCCTGTAACCTTGACCAAAATATGAAACATTATCCACTGGGAACTTGAGTACAAACTCTACTAAAATAATTGACTCATTTCAGGGAAGTTTGAGCAGAAGGTGTCCTCAATTTAACAATCTATGCCTGTTGTATGTAGTACTATTAAGGCCTGAAAGCACTGTAGATGCTATGGGGGAAAAAAAAGAATCTATAGATCTGAAGCTGAATTAATTAGGGTTGAAATATACAGATACTATGTACTCATAGCAACATTATTTTTAAGAACAGGCATTAAGTAAGCATAATCAAAGCCAATACATTTTTTTATAAACTTACATTAGCTAGATCTCTCCCACATAGTTTCTTTTTTTATTTTTTTTAATGCTTCTGGCTTAATTTAATTTCTGAAAAATTTCCATCTTAAAATAAGTCAACAATTAAGATTTCTTTATTTTACATTTTTAATTTTCATTTCATTTATTATCTTTACAAATAACTGAAGTTGGTGAACAACAACCCTGTGCAAGGGGAAGCAGGACTCGAACTCACTATCTCTCACTTTCTAGCCTTGTGCCTTAACCACTAGACCAAACTGACTCACATATTTACATGTTGCTATATTTTTACTTAGCTGTATTTTGTTTGCTCTCTTTTCCCATATCTGATATCCCTCATCCCTTTCTAGGCAATAGTTGAAGATAAAAATGTTTTTTGAAAGACTATAACCAGGGGTTTACATCTTAACCACTCAAGATCCACACTGTACACACTGCCAAACCAAACATGTTTATTTAGAAATAGTTTAAGTTAAATACACATTAGACTGCAGGATTAAAAAGACCACTGTTTGCAGATAAAGAGCAAAACATAAGAAACATTGATAAATAAAAAAATCATACAGACATCACATCCTAAATCTCAATGGCACCATCTATTTGCAAAATGTTGTTATACATACTTCTTGCTAGCCTCTCTTTTTAAAAATAGCACTCTCTTAAAAACTACATTATTTTTAATATTTGCTTAAGAATTCTGTGAGAAACAGAAGTTCTCATCCACCCCAAATGATACTTCTCTTGTCAAGACCACTAAATATATATATATATATATATAATTCAACACATTTATCTCACAAGCACCTTATTACTGTCAGTCATAATTGACATTCAATCCTAGTATTTTCTTTTCCATCAAATCCTCATAACCCAAACAAACAAGCTCACAGTGAAATACTTACAGATTTGAGGCTGGCAACATTAGGAGCTGCATTCCTCAGAAAAAGGCACAAGGCATCTTATGCTGCTCCACTTCTTCACTGCCTATAGGGGGTAACAGAGAGAAAGGGAAAATAAGACTAATAAATATGGAGAAGTCAAATTCAATTCACAAATAAATTTAGAATGTCTTCTCTGTATTTACAGAAAAGTTCCATCAAAACCACAGATGCTGCAATAAAAGAATTGAGGTCATAGACCTGGACTTTTGTTACTTACTGGCCAGAAAGAACAAACACTCCTATATTTTGTTAAAATATAACCTATTCCATCATTGTGAAGCAAAAAATTTGATCTAACAATCCCAGCATTGCAGCCATTCTGCTTCAAGATAGGAACAAGGGAGGCCCTGGACAATCCTTCATTTTGCTAGATTTATTTTTTTTAAAATCCCATGTTATAAAGCAAAATGTAACCATAGGAGATAACACAGACGATTTGCATAAGATAATGAGATGCAAGTTGTCAAGGCATAGAAGTAAAAATTGCAACAGAAAAACAGTAAAAGAAAATGGAAACATCAACTTGATTTTTGAGTTAGTATTTCTGGGGACTACTTACATCCATTACTTTTTAATATCAGAACAACAAAGACTATTAATTAAGACTTGCTTAGATATAGTAGTTTCCTTCTAGAAATTAATTAACCACTATATCTGAACAAGACGTTTAGATATAGTAGTTAATTTCTAGAAGGAAAGGTGTAGCAGCTCAGGACTAAAAATCAAATTCTTTTGGGGGAACCTAGTGATAGCAAATCACTGAGTGATGAAAAGATACTACAGGGATGCCGCAGATTAATACAAATTTAGGGTTAAGCCTGCAATTGTAAACACAAACCTAGGTCTCTTATTGTATTGAAATCTGAGTAAATATACCCAGGATCAGTCAGCTTATAGGTTTTTTTCTGTAACATGCCAAGATTTTATATCCTTCCTCCATGTATAGTTAACTGCACATGGTCAGTAAGTGACAAATCAATTTTCATTTCTGCATCTTTGTTATATCACTTTCACTTTGCTCCTGCCCGTGAGGCAAATTAGATGTACAGGCGATTAAGTAGTTATATTTGCACTCATTCTAACATCAGCCAGGACTATCTCAAGGTATATAAAATTTGCCTAGTTCCGTACAGGAAATTAGGTGATTGGCAGTGATTTTAATCAGAGGCAATAGAGGCTAGAGATCTGTATGGGGATAGTACTTTTTAATGCTTATTGTACACAGCTCTTTGCAGATTCCAGAATGGGTGGTTAGCACTTTGTCTCAATTGTGGGGAAAGTGTGATACAGAAAAAAAAAAAGATACTAAGACATAATGATACTTATTGCACCCAATCATGCATTCACTAGGTATCTAGGATAGGCTAATGGTAAAAATGTATCGCAAAGGCAAAATATATGGAAAACAGGAAAAGCATGGCTTCTGGAATTCTTTCCAAGGCCTTAAATTACAGCTACACTCTGGGATGGGAGGGGGCTTAGAACGAGGAGCCAACAGCATTCTAAGCCATTGCCCAACTACTTCTTGCATTGGAATACATTGGGGATTTATCCAGATCCAGCCCCTATTCAAACTCAGTTCCTCTATTGGAATTTCCTGCCAATTCAGTTTTGTTTTCCAAGAATTATCCTGTTGATAAACAAAGTCCCAAGTCTCTTTACATAATCTCTTTCCTGGATCTTGCTGAATTGAAAAGAATAACAAGGTAGGGAACCCATGTACAACATGACTTCTGGAATTCTTGACAAGCCCTGAGCATTCACTCTGTCTGGGTCATGTGACCAAAAAAAGAGGTGGGAAAGGATCTTAAGATGGAACAACCAGCAAAAGTCTAAATTCATGCCCTCTCCCAAAATAATGCATTGGGACTTTTTCTTTTCTTTTCTTCTCTGCAGATTCCAAGCACATCTGGCCATTTTCAGACTCAAAATCTTTTCTTTGCCAGCTTTTTTTCACCTTCACAAATTTTGGTCCCATCCACTCTTTTGGAAAGTTTCTGCTGATGGGTGGCCTGAGAAGTTTCTTTACATACTTTCCTTCCAATACTTCATTGGATCGGACAGGATAAAAAGGCCAAGAATGGTAAAGTAACTCATACCGGTAACATCCACAGAGTCTTCTTATACATTCAGGAATTGTGCAGATAAATGACTTTTGGCAGAGACAGCATTTCAAAGTCCCATTAATCCTGGCTTGTTAAGATCTTTTCAAGAAGCAAGGGTGCTTCAAGGCTTAGGTCCATCCACAGTCACTTTAACAAGCACCACACAATTTTGCTCTGTGTTTTGGCGGATGCAAATGCCAAGCAAGGGGGCAATGTTGGAGGCAGAGAACTCTTCCCACCACCCTTATATATATATCTTGGGGGTTATGCTGCTTTGTCCTCTTCTCCATTGCAGAGAAGGTCCTGCCCTCCTAGCTGTCATGCCTGTCTTATAAAAGACAAGAATGACAGGCAGGACCTTCTCTTATGACAAGCATGACAGCTAGGAGGGCAGGATCTTCTCTGCAATGGAGAAGAGGACCAAGCAGCATAACCACCCCCACCCCCAAGATAATGGTACCTTTTTTGGCACACTAGGGACAACCATGGTGGCTGGGAACCCGGGTGGGTCCGCATGTCTGTAGATCCAGATCAGCATCCAGAGAACCGCCAGGTGCAGCTCCTTTATCGGTGGGAAGCCGAGGCTAAGCCATTCCATACCTCAGCAGCTTAAAACCGAAAGGAGCGGGCTCAGAGGAAAGGGAGTTGGGTGGGGGGAAAGGCCAACACCATTTGGGAGGACAAGCCAGCCCGGACGGGGCAACCGGACTCGCCGGCCAGGCACTCCGGCCACCGCAGGCGCGCGCGCGCGGGGAGGCCAGCCACAAGCGGCGAGGGAGGCGCTCGCCTTCAGCGCGCATACCGACACCGCTGGTCCGAGCCTCAGGCCCTCCGTTTTAACGGGTAGCTCCTCCTATTTTGGGGGATAACTCACCCCTGCCAGCCTGGGAAGCCTCCTCCGCCTTCCTCTTCCTCCTCTCCGCGCTCCTCCCCCTGGACGGTTTCATGTAAACAACACCCGGGCTATATTTACAGTCACTTGACTGGAAAAGGAACCGGGCCAGAAGTCTGAAGGAAAATAATAGTGCGCCACATTTTAAGAGGCACCACGACGCCCTCCCGGAGCGGACGCCTTCCTCGCTCCCCCTCCCCTTCGCTTGCTCCAGCCGGTTGCCCAGCCAACCTCCCTTCTCAGAAGCATCCCTCCGAGGAAGAAGGGGTTGCGCCAGGGGATGGGACGGCTCCCCTCCAGTCCCCAGCCCCTCTCCAGCCTTTTATATATCCCGTCCCCCACCCCACCCCTTCGCGGGCCCAAGACAAGGCAAAAGGCGAACATTGGCTCCCGTTGGCCAAAGCGCGCTGGCGGTCGCCGGGACGCCTAGTAGTTAGAGCGCAGAATCCTCAGCCGCGAAGGGGAACGCTCAGCTCGCAGAAACGCCGCTCGCTCGCCCAGGTGGCGTTTATTAGAGGAGGAGGAGGAGGAAGCGGGGAGGGGGGTGGTGGGAGAGAGGAGGAAGACGAGCGTTGACACCTTGCCCCGGAGCTTGCAGCAGCCGCCGCCCCTCCTCCCTGAGGCGAATAAAAGCTTTGGCCCCTCGCGTCAAAATCCACCAACCTCTCGCAGGACTTTCCCCCCAGGCTCCGTGAAGCCTTACTTGCGAGCGGGCGGGTGGGAGAAGAGTTGGGATGCCAACCCCGGTGCCCTGCAATAAACGCGCTCCTTCACCTCAAGCCCCCCGTCCTCCCTAATCGTCTCTTTCCCTCCCCCATCTCCCTCCCCCCCCCCCTGCGCGCTCGCCCTCCCGTCCGTCCGTCCGTCCGTCGGCTCCCCGCGCGGAGACTCTGGCAAAGACTCTGCCTCTCGCCCACCCACCTTTCCAGACGGGCTGGCTTTCCCCCTCTCGCCTTTGTTCTTTAGCTTTCTTTGCGCGAAGATTATCTAATGACGCAGCACAGAGTCGCCACAACGTGACTGTCGCCATTTTTCTGTTTTTATTGTATCTCTCTCGCACGCTGCCATGTGATAGAAATAAAAAAAAAAACGAAACGAAACGAAACGCCAACCACCACGCAGAAAGAGACGCGCTCACACTCCAAACTTCCGGGTTCCGTGACTGTGGGTGGGTGTGGAATAAAAAGAGGAAAGCCGAAGGGCGGGGGGGGGGAGGAATCGCCGCGAGTGAAGTAACTACTTCTGGGCGAGGCAGACGGCGCGTCTTTAAGTCCCGCTTTCCTTTTCACCCAGCTGGAGAGTTTCGGGTGAAGCGGAGGCAACCCGCGTGGACAGAGTATCGTCTGCATCCTCTGCCCCAGGGACTGACGGTCTTGGATGCTTGACAGGTTTTCTGATGGCCTCGAAACAGAACAAGTTCGACCTGGCCCGACGTTTGTTTGCGGGTCCCCCGTCCCCCCCCCCCCCCATTCCGATCCGGAGCGGTTTTTGCAAACTGATTCGGACGACCGAAGAGGGGACTCGCTGTTTGGTTGGAAACTCGCCCACACGCGGTGTTTGTTGGGAATAGGATCTTATTAAGGGAGTGAGATTGAAAAGACAAGTTTTCTTCAATTGCAAATCCTGACAGTGGAAATTTGGGGTGGGGGGGGTTAGCATCTTGGGGCTATTGAACCTGTTGGCGTATAAACGCTGCGTTTATCAATGGGATACTCCAGTCCGAAGAGTGAGCGGTTGCTACTGAAAAGCATAGCAACAGGGCAGAAGATAGAAAGCTCTTCGCCAGTGGTTCGTTCACACAAAAATCACAGACGTGCTATATTTCCCAGAGCCACATTGGTCAGCACCGAAAAACTTTCATACGCACGAAAAATTCATTCCGACCTGCTCACTGATGTTTTCTTCTTTTGAGATTCCACAATTCATCTATTAGGTTCTCAGCGCAAAAATGCATATTCTGATGGGAATACTATGCACCTTGATGGTTATATAAAACCAGACAATATTAATCTTTTTTGTTATATATCCAGTTCAGAAATAGGCAGTGTTTCAATATTAGGTCTCAGGTGTTAAACTATTTTTTTTTTAATTATGAATGCAGCATATATTTTTAAAAGCTGAATAACAGACCTTTAGCAAATGGGGCTTGTTTTACCAGAAATGTGAAAGTGTATCAAATGTCTATAGGAAGGAAAAAACACCCTTATAATAAACAATTATGAATTTTAATTACCAATATCTTTTGTTCCATTCTTTTTTTTTTTCATCAAATTTAAACCCATCTCCTATATCTATTTATTTAAGAAAAGCTATAATATAGTTGTCCAATTCACACAGCATGACTCCAAAAGGCTTACAAGGATAAATCCTCAATACAAAAAATAATAACATCCTCACACACCCTTAGCAACAACAATTGGATGAGCCACTTGATGGATTAAAATATAATAATTTTGATATTATTCCGTCCAGCTTGTTCACATTGATAAACTATTTAATTTATATTAATCAGTCTACTTGTCTTATCTTTGTGTCCTTTTTAAGATGCATGAAAAAGTCCTTAAATCATTCAAAAAGTTAAAAAAACTAGGAAAAAGGAAAAATTTTCAGGGCTGGTGGCTGTCCTACTCTGGGTGTATACCCATTGTCTGTCCCCAATTGCTGCCATTTATCAATGAATAGCAGCTGAACTTGTGAAAGCAAGAATTACCAAAACTGTGAGCAAATATTCTTCGGATACATATTGATTTGAACCAACTCTTAGAATACATTGTGGCAAATTCAACAATAGATACATTTTTATTTGGGTGATGGTTAGCTTCTTACACTTGGCTACTATCAGCATATGAAGTATTTTAATATAATTAGGAATCTGTCACTCCTTTTAATAGTCCACTGTCTTCGGAAAGCCTTTTGTCACAGCAGAGTGATCAACTAGGTACTAATTGCTATTAGCACAATACAAAAATATTGTAGCAGATTATCTTAGAAATCTGGAAAAACAAACAAACCACCAACTCACTGAAGACTATGAAATGTAAAGGATCAGAAGTAATGAATGGAAACTTACCCAAAGAGACATCCAACCAAAAAATAAGAAGGAATTTCCTGACAGTACAAACAATCAGTGAAAATTATGTGGAGACTTCAGAAGCCATGGGTGAACCCACCATCACCGGAGGGTTTTAAAAGGAGACTGGACATCCATTTGTCTGGCATGGTATAGGATTTCCTGCCTGAGCAGCAGGTTGGACTAGAAGACCTCCAAGGTCCCTTCCAACAACTCTGTTGTTCTGTTCCGATTGGAACAAACACACATAGGGCTGCCCTGCTTGGCTTAATGGAACTTTGAGCCATTCTTTTATTTTATGAATGGGAGTTTAGACAGCAATCTCTTTGACATTTGTCAGCTTGCCAAATGTTTATCTGTAATCAATTTATGGGAGAAGTTGATAAAGCAATAAACTCTTATAAGTGCTACTTCTCCAGTAAGAACTGTAGAGAACCCTTTGCTCTATGAGGTTGGTGGCGAACCTGTGGCATGTGTGCCAGAGGTGGCATGCACAGCCCTCTCTGTGGGCTTGCGTGCCGTCGCCCCAGGTCAGCTCCACCATGTTTCTCAGTTGCGTTTCTCACCGTCAAACGACGAAACAGAAGCTAGCGAAAGAAAAATATCTCACCTCTTGCAGAGCTGCCGGTGTTGCACTGCCCTGCCTCCCACCAGCCAGCTGGTTTTTGGGCCTCCACAGTGTGCCTGGATGAGAGGGACTTGCAGTTTGGACACTTGATCTCTAAAAGTTTTGTCATCACTGGTCTAGTGGTTAAGTCTCCAGACTAGAAATGAAATGACTATGACCATGATGGTGAACCTGTGACACATAAAGCCCTCTCTGTGGGCAGGTGCACCATCGCTCCAGCTCAGTTCTCCATGGCATTTCTTATGTGAGCCGTTTCCCTGCAAACAACAAAAGCTCACAAAAGAAAAAAGATCTTAACCTCTGGCAGAGCTGCCGGTGTTGGGATGCCCTGCCTCCCACCAGCCAGCTGGTCTTCAGGTTCCTGCTGCTCATGCATGCATGGTCACATGTGCATGTGCACATGTGCAGTTTGGGCACTCGGTGCCTAAAGGTTCGCCATCACTGAACTATGATTTCTGGAATAAGAGCCAGTTTGGTTTTGTGCTTAAGGCACTGACCTAGGAACCAGGAAACTCTGAATCCTGCCTTAGGCATGGAAGTTGGTTGGTAACTTTAGGCCAGTCTTTCTCTCTTTCTCCCTTAGTCCAACTCAATTCTCATTAAGGGTTGTTGTTGTTGTGGGGAAAATGGGAGAAAAGAGTACTGTGTATATTTGCCTCCTTGAGTAATTCATAAAAATAATGGTGGGATTAAAAAAAGAACTGAAGCTTTACAATTTAGCTTCAGGACATGTCTAGCTTGTGGGAACTATCAAGGCATTATATCTTCCATGTCTATTAGGTTATAGCTACAGCTCCATAGTCTACCATTATTTACTATCATAAATACTTCCTTTTATAAACAATATACGTGAGTCAATCCTACATTCCAAGGCCCAAATTCTCTTATCAAAAACACTATAATTACAAGTAGTCCATTTAGTGGCTGTTCAAAGTTACAATGGCATTGAAAAAAGTGACGTATGACCATTTTTCATAGCTACAACTTTTGCACCATGCCCATGATCATGTGATCAAAATTCAGATGCTTGGAAACTGGTTCATACTTATGACTATTACCATCCCAAAATCATGTAATCACCTTTTGCCACCTTCTGACCAACAAAGTCAAAGGGGAAGCCAGATTCACTTAAAAACTGTGGCAAGAAAGGTCCCTATGTGGGGCAAAACTCAGCCAATGTCTCCATTAACAGAGATGTTGGACAGGACAGTACAACTAAAATATAAATGCTTTTTAAAAGGCTGAAATCCTTTGCTTTCTTCAGAGTAATCAAAAAAAAAAGATAGAACAAATCTTACAATTTTACATGACCAATAGTTCTGCAAGACTGAACATGATGTCTTATTTTAAATAGTTGTTTTTAAGGATAAGCATCTAAAACTTTTTTCTCTTCCTTTAATGCATTAGGTCTGTCAGTACAGATATAAAACCCTCAGCACATAAGAACTTCATCCTAAATTCAAGAGTATTCAAAGTTAATAATTGAGCAACTAACCTAACTCAAAGATTACTGTGACCTCTGACACAACAAGTATGCATTTGAAGTTACCTTTCTCCTTCAGCTTCCAAATGAAGGTACATGGAGATAAGACAACAGGAATTCAACAAAAGGGATTCACTTATAATTGCAACTTTTCTTCTTCTTTCAGTGCACATCTTTACCAAGGGCAAGTAAAGGAAAAAAATAAAGTGTGGAAAGTTAAACCAGATCTTAAATTATACAATAGTGGTTTTGATTCCAAGTAGCCACAATGGATTTTTTTTAAAGCCACTACCAATTTCTTATAGGTCCTTTTGCTCTGATAAACAGTCTCAGATATTGTGGTAAATCTAGTCAATCACCAAATGAAGGCATGGTTCTGATAAATTTGAAAATGAGACAGATAAGATACTACCAACTCTTTACCAATAATTGAGAAGAAAGGTCTGAACAGGGGGTTGAAATAGAATCTGGGCATGTCTTGGAAAACCGGAAGAAGTTCCTAAATTTGTGAATTGATTATGTACAATGTGCCTCCTAAATACCTCATAGACTTTATCCAGGAAGATCGTCTCCAATTGGCTCTTCAGGTCTTCCAACACCTGCAACTGAGCCTATCCACCTTGCTGCTGGCCATTTACTTCTTTGACCTTCCTTGCCAGCATTGGTCAATTCTGAACAGGATTCATACCCAACATGGTGTCTGCCACGACTCATTGTTTAAGTGGGGTCTTGTCTCTACTGCTCAATGTGACTGTGGTGTTCCTTGACAAAATATCTATCACATTGTGTCTGAATGTCTATCAAGAGCTTACAATGGCCCAATGTCTAATTTTTTCAACATAGACCACCCTGTCCTTAAATGGCTGGGTGGTCTAGCCATTAACATTTGAACGATTATTATAAATCCAAGCATATGCCATATGCTAAATAAAATCTAGGGGAAGTGGCTCAGTGGCTAAGACGCTGAGCTTGTCAATCAAGAAAGGTTGGCAGTTTGGCAATTCGAATCCCTAGCACCTCGTAAGGGAGTGAGCTCCCATTACTTGCCCCAGCTTCTGCCAATCTAGCAGTTCAAAAGCATGTAAAAATGCAAACAGAAAAATAGGGTGGGAAGGTAGCAGCACTCCATGCGCCTTTGGCATTTAGTCATGCTGGCCACATGACCACAGAATCGTTATCAGACAGCGCTGGCTCTTCGGCTTAGAAACGGAGATGAGCACCGCCCCCTAGAGTCGGGAATGACTAGCACGTATGTGTGAGGGGAATTTTATTTATCTTTATTTACCAGAAGAGCTAGAATTTCACGTTTGAGAATACTGAATGGATAAGTACTATTTCTGTAAAAGTTGCAGAAACCAAAAAAACGAGTCCCTTCAGTTTAACATTTGTTAAAAAAAATCTGATTTTAATGATAGTGTATGGAAATTATTAGACATAATTATTAGACATAATTTCCATACACTATAATAATCTGTTCTTACATTGTGGGGCCAATTTAGCCATTTTTTTTAAAAGATATGGCTTCTTATCTTTTTCTGAAAGACTTTGGGCTACCAAATGTTATTCATCTCTCTTTTGCACAAATCCAGCGTGGTGGTTAAGATGTTGGCCTAGAACCAAGGAGACCGAGTTTTGGTCCTCTTTTAGACATTAGAGCCAGTTACGCTGACTCAGCCCAGCCTATCTTCTAGGGTTGTTGTTGTGAGGAAAATAGGTGGAAGAGATTTTATACATGTTTGCTGCCTTGAGTTACTTATAAAGTAATAAAGGCGGAATAAACAATCAATCTTGATTATATTGATTATATTGGCTAAAAGTTTGGCCTCTAAAAGTGTTAAAAAGTTTCTTCATATTCTCTAGCAAGCACCTACATTTTTGTCCCTTTGCAAACTTTGGAAGTCACTTCATAGAAAACAAACAAACAAACAAACAAACAGGTTTAAATACACTTCTAAAGAAACAGGCTTCCATCAATCAATCCTGGACAATCCTTATTCATTCTTATTAAACATCACTTCCTTCCATTTCTTTGCCAGTACAAATTCAATCCTTTATTGTCAATGCACAACATGTGTGCAGCGAAATTGAATGAGCCTCCATCTGTACAACCACACAAACCACAGGACCCAGAATACATCCAAGTACAGAACTTATTCCGTGTCCTGTGCTTTGTGTGATTGTAATGTATTGAAATGTATAAATTGTAATTGTAATGTATAAAAAAGACAGTAATGTATTTCAGAGATACACCCAAAATAATAATACCCCAAAAAGAAAAAGAAAAAAAGAAAAAACGACAAAGGGGAAAAAAATGCTATTTGAGGAAGAACATTTCAGAGTTAAGGCTTTTTTTAAAAAAAATAAAATAATGCTTAAAAAAAAAATACGAGCCTGACGCCTGATTCAATTCTGCCTGGCTAACCCCCTCCCCTTTTCCACCTACACATCTCCTCCAACGTTTGCAACCTTATAAAACAGCAGCACCTATCCCGACGCCGCCGTCCCCCTCCCCTCCCGGCCCAACTACACCTACATTCCAGCCTCCAAATCCAGCCCTATAGCAAGGTGGGTGGAAAAGGGTGGCTCGCGATTCAGCTTTGCTAGGCTCTCTGGAACCGGTAGTCGAACTAAGGGACAAGGTTTATTGTAAAGCGCCGGTCAAAGTGCCTTTCAGGACTACAAAACCCAAGACAGCTTGAGGGGGCGGAGTTGGTTGGTTGTTGGAGGGGGCGGAGTTGGTTGGCTGTTGACTCCAACTGGTGGGATTTCCTCCCTCCCTTAACGATGTAGCGAAGCTCCTGCTGCTGCTGCGCGCAATTGGGCAGCGTAATTGGGAACAGTTTGGCTTTGCGAAGACTCTCTCCCTCTCTCGCTTCTCTTAAAGGCGCAGGCGGGACTGTGAAGTCTTTTTTTGCTTTTTCGCCTTTTTGATCGAAGGAAGATCGCGAATATGTGAAACAACCGGGCGACTATTTTAAAAACGCCATTTTGCGGATTTATTCTCTCCCCCCCCCCCACTTTCTTAGGATTTGTGTGCGTTTGCTTTCTGTTGCTCAGAGAAGCTGGGGTGAGTCGGTCGTTTCTTCTGCTTAACAGAAGAGCTCTCTTCCATCGGGGCGTGTGCGTTTGCGAACACCCGAGATAGCAATCGGTCGTTAAAAGTTGGCAAGGCAGCCGTAAATCGGACACACACACACACACACACCCACCCCTCTGCGTTCGGGAGGTACTTAAGAAAGCCCCGATGCTCGTAACTTCGGAGTTTTTACACAGCCCGGAGAAAAGTTCTCTTGCGACTTCCAAAAGGAATCGCTCCGATTTTTTGGGGGTGGGGTGGGTGGATCTCTCCCGTGCAGCTCAAGAGAAAGTCCTTAATCCTTGCAACGTTTTCCCACCTTCGATCTTCGCCTTTTCCCAAACGCGCGTCTCGCTTGGGCTGCGCGGGTGTGTGTGTGGGTTGGAGAGAAAAAGGGTCAGGAAGTGACCAAGCCCACCATTCACAGCCTTCCGCGGCGCTCCCGCCGTTGGAATGGCAAGCGTTCCTCTTCGGTGGGACCAGGGGTGTGACAAGGGAGGCGGCGGGGGGGGGCGAGTTTAGAAAAGTTTAGCTTCATCAGCCCCATCCAAAACAAGACCCACATTCGGCAACAACCCACCGCGGGCTCAGATCCTGGTTTCTTTCCATGCCAGGGCTTGCGGTTGACTTTAAAACCCCGCCGGGTGGTTTTACGGCTCTCTTGGCTTGGACTAAAGGGCAAGTTAGGGAAACTGAGTCTTGGGATGCGGGGGGGGGGGAGAGAGGGAGGAGTCCTACTCTTCTCGACACGGGTGCGGGGTTCCGTCTTGCTTTCGCAGGTTTGACTCTTGACTCTAGTTTTGCCCCCCCCCCCCCCCAGGTAGATTGCAATGGCTTCCAAGCTTCTCCGAGCCGTCGTCTTGGGTCCCCCGGGATCCGGCAAAGGGACCGTGTGCGAGAGGATCGCCAAGAGCTTTGGCCTCAAGCATCTTTCCAGCGGGCAGTTTTTGCGGGAGAACATCGGGGCGAACAGCGGTGAGTAAGTGGATGAGAGAGAAGACGGCGGGCCTCCTCTCGGATTTTGCATTTTTTTTTTTTTTTTGGGTATTCCAGTACGTGCCTCTTTGCATGCAGGCGAATCTCGGCCAGATCCCGGATCCCCAGCGGTAGACGGAATCGGCGTGGATTTCTAAACAAGTGCGTGTGGATCTGTACGGCACTTGGGAGGGGCAGACGGGATTGGCCTTGTTGTTTTTTGGGGGACGTGGGGAAGGGAAATAAGCGGGTGCGTTGCCGTTTGAAAGAGTTTGGAGCCTGCTGTTTACGGGTTTGCTCTGCTTTGAGTATTGGCAAATTAGGATCTCTTGACAAACACTAGTGGAGCAAGATAGTGGAGCAAGATACAGTACCATTTTTTAAAAAAAAAAAATCTTTAAAGGGGTATTAATAAAGGGGAATGGAATCACTCTTGGGTTGTCCCTTTTTTAAATGCTTTGATCCCAAGTTGCCTGCATTACAGCAGCATAGAATCCACTTGTATTGTGTGTTTTTATATATCCTGTGCTTCACACAAGATGCATTTGATTCCTGCATATCTGGGCTGACAAAACAACAGGTTCTCTGTTTCTTGCTAAGCACAGTGTGTACTCTACCAATTTCAGTCTTTTAACTAACTTTTAAAGCTTTCTGGAGATGCTTAGAGTTATTGGACTGTTAGAATTAGCTACAATCCTTCTCACCTCATTTCTTGGAAAGTAAATTCAGCTGAACTTAAATAGGGCTTAGCGCAGTACTAAGTGGTAAGTACATGTAAGATTGCTGTCTAAATGAAGTTAACTTTATGAACTTTTTTGGAAAATAGTTATGAACTTTTTTGGAAAATCCATGCATATTTCTGAAAGTAATTTAGAAATATGGAAGAAATAATCTGGTTAATCCAGTAGTTACTTCATCCAATTTAGCATTAGGCGTTTAGTATGTCTAATAACTAGGTGTTAGAACTGCAGGTACTCCTTGTTTCCCCACTGTCTCATTTAACAACTATTGATTTTTAAAAAGTAACTTTATGACCCCTCTTTCTGTTCATAATCTTTGCCGGTCTCGAAAGGAAAGGATTGTAAGAGGATTGTAAGAGCTGTCATGGTGTCCATAGTGATCATTTTGCTTAATGACCAAGTTGCTGGTCCCAGTTGTTTAAATTAGAAGACCACCAAGGACTCTGCTGTTTCAGCAAGATTTACTACTGAATGGTGAGGGGTAGGATTATAATCCAGGCTGTCAAAGTTGTTGGAATTTGGATTTATGCAACACTGTGTAACATAAGCCATACAACAAACAAATATAGGTGCTTATTGCAAATACCATGGTTAAAGAGCCTTTTGGAATCTGGAGTCTTACTTGGCTTTTGTGTTCCATCTTAAAAATTGTGTTCCAGAAAGTAGGTGGACAAGGGAAACACTGCATTAGATTAAATTAGAAACAAATTGATTTAATATAGTTAACATGATTAGTTTCTGTGCGATGAATCATTTTTATTTCCTTGTGTTACAAATAATTATGACTGTGCATTTTAGAACTGCCTTAGGGCTTCATGTAATCTTGATTTGCTGCTTGGGCAACCAGATTTAATTTAGTTTGTAAGAAGCTATTATTTTGACACTTTCTTATTTTGGAAAGCTATGGAATTACCTAGCATTATATGCAGTGATGGTGATGTGTACATGTAGTCCTTGACTTATGACCACAATTGAGCCCAGAATGTATGTTGCTAAGTGAGACATTTGCTAAGTGACTTTTGCCCCACTTTACAACTTTTCTTGCCACAGTTGTTAAGTGAATCTGGTTTTCCCATTGACTTTGCTTGTCAGAAGGTTGCAAAATGGAATTACGGGACCCAGGAACACTGCAGCCGTCATAAATGTGAATCAGTTGTCAAGCATCCAAATGTAAATACATTGACCATGGGGATGCTGCAATGGTCATAAGTGTGAAAAATGGTCCTAAGTCACTTTTTTTCAGTGCCGTTGTAATTTTGAACGGTCACTAAGCAAACTGTTATAAGTCAAGGACTACCTATATTTCTAAAATTGTGCTTTGCATGCAAAGCTTTGTTAGCCTTGTAACTGCTGTCAGTTTGGCTGTCTGTAGCAGGGGTGTCAAATTCGATTTAATTGAGGGCTTCATCAGGGTTGTGTTTGACCCGGGGGTGGTGGCATTGGTGTGGCCAGGCTGGGTGTCACTCCTGTTGGATGCACCTGTGGTGGCCCAAGTGCTCTGCCAGGGAAAACGTGTTCCCAAACTCCGTTCCTGGCTCGGACAGGCTCCTGAAACCCTTTGCCAGCAAAAACTGAGCCGGGGAGGGCCGCGAGCTCTGTTTTCCTTGGCAGAAAGTTGCAGGAGACCGTCTCAGCTGAAAACAGAGATTGGGAGCCCATTTCCATTGGCAGAGACACCATATGCCGAACTGTTGTTTCCAGGGCCGCCCCACAGGCCAGATCTAAGCACCCGGTGGGCCGGATCCGGTCCCCAGGCCTGGAATTTGACACCCCTGGTCTATAGGGTACAATATTGTCTTCTGACATTACCATCAATTATATTTGCTCATGTTATTGAATGTACAAACAATCAATTCTCTTAAGCAGCATTAGTGGTTGCCATTTGATTAGCCAATATTATGTTAAAAGTACAGTGAAGTCAGTTCTTGGCAAAATGCAATTGTCAAACATTGTGATAAGTAGAAGGGTGTATGGTTGCTGAAGTATGGATTTTGTTATTAGTATGAAGATGATCTACCTAATCTACTATCATTTATCTTGCATTTAGGTTTAGAAAACAAGATCAGATATGGTTGCTGCTGCTGTTAGATTTTTGTGGCCACTAATTTAGCAAACCAGCTTTCAGGACCTGATACTAGTATAAAAGATCTGTGAGAGCAGAGAAGATAGTGGCTCTAAACTTGATCACGTCACGTGATGTATTGCAACATTTTTTGCCTTTGTGAGGCCATGGCCTGTGTGTGACACATCCGGCCCATGAGCTGCCAGTTTGACAGGCCTGTTCTAATACATATCACTTTGATATGTTTCTAAATCTTGCTAGAGTTGGCAGGTCAAATTGTTGCATCATAAGTCCTTAAATCACATCTCCTACAGAAAGGATATGATCAAGTTATATATCCATTCTTTTTTAGGAACTCCCTAATGTTATTTTACAGGGCTACCCTGAACAACTTTTCAATTTAGTTTCTCATCCCATAACATCTTATATTTTGTATGAAATAATTAAAATATATGTTTTAAGGATCAGGATAATGCAATTGTCTACAGATAGTCTTGTGGTTATTAAGTGAGATTCCATTGTTCACTGTGGGCTGGCAACAGGATGTAAATGCCAGTTTCTTGCAAAATCTTTGTAAATTTTGGTTACATGACCCTGCAGTACTATAAATGTGGGCCAGTTGCCAAGCACCCAAAATTTAGTCATGTTATTGCAGGGGGAGGTTAGCACTGAATTTTAAAATGGGGGGGGGGCGTAGTTTTATGATGGTCATTTTGTTTGAATGGTTGCTAAGTGACCAATTGTATGCTCAGCTGCAACTACCATTTTCTTAACTAAATCTTTATTGGTTAATATCCAATCTAGAATAGCCAATCGGCTTGGACAGAATGATAGTAGTAGTATTTAAGTAAGTGCAGTACAATTAATTGAATTAAGCTGGAATTAAAAAAAGGTCTTGCTGACCTTTGAATGTCTAGCTTTAAGTAAGACTGATTAAGTAGGGGGATAAAATAAAATAGGAGCACTGGCATTTAGTAGTAAAATACATTATTAACATTCAATACACAACTTGTTAGCAAAAACAAAACTTTTTTCTTTTTCTTTATTTTTGGTGCTTTTGGAAAACTTCATGCAGTTTTCTTGGCAAGGTTTTTCACAAGTAGTTTGCTATTGCTTCTTTCCTAGAGCTGAGAGAAAGTGACTGGCTCCAAATCCCCCAGCTGGCTTTGTGCCTGAGGCAGGACTCAAATTAATGATGTAGCAGTCTCTAGTCAATGTCTTTAATCACTAGACCAAACTGCTTGTTTTTCTCTCAAGAGTTCTGTAAATTATGTTTTTCTATACGGGATACTGTATCTGTTTCAGTGTTACAATGATCTTTGCTAATTGTGCAAAAGGAAGTGAATTTAATTAATTGTTTCATCTGAAAGATACAGTAAGTGCTAGCTAGGGCTGGGAGAAGTGCTTTGGACATTTCTACTTAAAGTAGCCCCCATCCCCCCAAAAGGGTGTCTTCAAGGAACTGGGAAAAAAAAGCTGCTTTAAGTGTTATTTAAATGTTATTAACTTTGATGTGTCAACTTGTCAAAACAGTGGTATCTTTTTAAAAGGTTTGTGTGGGCAGGCTGCTTGCAAGAATAGTAGAGAGAGATGCTTGTTCCTGTGAGTTCTGAAGCACCTCTGAATCCTATCAGAAGGAACCAGACATAACCTTCCTTGTACAATAAGCTATATTAGCAATAGCATTTAGACTTATATATCACTTCACAGTACTTTACAGCCCTCTCTTAAGCAGTTTACAGAATCAGCATATTTCCCCCAACAGTCAGGGTCCTCATTTTACTGATTTCGGAAGGATGGAAGGCTGAGTCACCTTGAGCCAGTGAGATTTGAACTGCTTATAGCTGGCAGTCAGCAGAAATAGCCTGCAGTACTGCATTCTAACCACTGCGCCACCATGGCTCTGACATATTGGCAATGTCAGTTAGATAAAAGCATTTGTGTGATCCAGAAAACTTGGATGATTGGGAATATTTGAAGAGATTCTTACTGTGCATGGTCAACTCGTGACCTGCTTGAAAATGAAAAAAAAACACAATTGGCCGGTTTTGTACTAAGTTTATAACTTCTAGTTTACAAGTCTTAATGGTCAAATTCACACAGAAGCACCTGAAATATTTTTGCTTGAAAATGAAAAAAAAACACAATTGGCCAGTTTTGTACTAAGTTTATAACTTCTAGTTTACAAGTCTTAATGGTCAAATTCACACAGAAGCACCTGAAATATTTTTGCTTGAAAATGAAAAAAAAACACAATTGGCCAGTTTTGTACTAAGTTTATAACTTCTAGTTTACAAGTCTTAATGGTCAAATTCACACAGAAGCACCTGAAATATTTTT
>JAEANM010004369.1:0-20913 GCA_017656035.1 Myanophis thanlyinensis
ACACACACACACATTATATACAACATACACACACACATTTAAAGGGGGATACTGTTGTTAATTCACTCCAAAGCCTTTAGCACTATCCCACAATATTTTTTTTAAAAATAGATATTAAAAATCACAGGTAACAGAGCAGATGTTTACAGGATTATTTAAGAGTGTTTTTTCAGAGAAGAAGAAAAAGTTCACTATAAACTTTTTGGATTTATCCTTTGAGACCACAAACCTGCTACTAGATACCATAGTTCTTCAAATTAGAAGATGAGAGATCAAAGAAAATCAATGGGTTCGAAACTCTATGCATCTTCCAGCAAAGGTAGGTTTAATCACAAACTCTATCTTATAATAGACTAACATTGAGCTAGATAATAGGTCAATTGAAAATGATTTGGGAAAGGCACTTTGGAAACAAGAATGGTGTAGCATAGCACTGCTTTTAAACTGTGTTTTTTTCAGGTTTCCACCAAGAAGATGTGACTGTTTTATCAGGTGACTCCTTAAAATAACTACATCTTTAACATGATTCCTTTAATCAGCCACATCTATTTTTTCATGCCACTGCTTTGGAGAAGGATTGCACTTCCTCTTCCACCCATCTTGAAGCACTTCTTATGAATTACCGTATTATTTTTGAAGCATTTTTAAATCTGTTTCCACTGGTGCTACTCAACCACAGCTTACTTGACCATCTTGGCTATAAACAAGAGAGGAGATATAAACTGTGTTTCCTTAAATTTCCTAGTTTTATCAATGGTTTAAAGCAATACCCTTCCTCCAACTTCTAGACTATTAGATTGAACAGTACCATCACTAGTCAATCCATGCTGTACAAAACTCACAAAGAAGTTCCCCTTCTCTTTTGATATCTAACAACGATGGTGTTGTTAGGGCAAACCTACCAATACCTAATGTAGCAATGAAGTAAATGTCTAATTAGATCATAATAAAAAAACCATTCTCTTATCATTTTAAGAACTGCTCACTATGAAAAGGAATCACAACAGGTTGCCCTGCCTCAACAACAAAAAACTGATATTCTTTTAACCATTCTCTCAAATGCTGTTCATAATGCCAATTAATCATTACTAGTATTGAATGATGTAGAATCTAATTAAAACTGCACCAAGATATTTGAGAATATGTGTTTGTTTGCACATATACATGAAAACAAACATACGGAACTAATCTCTCTGTTCCTGGAAAATGAGAGGAACTTTGTTTAAAACAATATATGTATTATACTGTACCTCTTTTAAATTTTCTTATGTTCATTAATTTTGATACACATTCTAGTAATCAAGACAATCTATAAGATAATTATGTCCAATTTTGACATCTTTTTACTTTTGTCAACGGTGATAGTTACCCTATTATACATTTTCTTTTTTACTGACATCAGGAATACATATTAATGCAGCATTCTTACTATTTACTACTACTATTCCTTCCTTCTTTTTTAAACTCCCCTATAACAATTCACTTTAATGTGTATTCTATTTCTTTATTTTAGAACAACTCATCCAGTTTTACAGAATTCCAGTAGCATAGAATTTCCAAGCTATAGTAGCCATAGTATATATTTGATTAGTTACTTATATGCAAGCAAAGATGAGTATTTTGGTATATCCAAACTTTAATATTTGTGCTTCCTGTTCATCCTATGTTTCAAGAGAACTAGCTTTCAGCTCCTGAAAAAGTCTGCATAATTGTTCAGACATAATCTTGTCTCAGAAAATTTAACTATTCACTAGAAAGAAATGAAGACCATTTCAGAAGTTCTACAGATAAAGCTTTGACAAATCACTCAGCATAGCTCCATTTTAATCAATGTGGAATAATCCTGGTTTTTATTTTTTTACTTAGCCAAAGGTCTTGCTTTAAGAATGCAGTTCGGCCAATAGCAATAATTCTTCAGAGTTTTTGACATCTTTCACAAGAATGAACCCTAACCCTAATTCCAGTTCAATGCAGGATCCTCAATCCAGGAAGTAGCTACCTTCTTCCTTAAAGATGGCAGCCCAGCTCCTTCCTGCTCTACTCTAGAATAACCTTATCATGATTAACATTCTTATCTAAAGTTCTATCAATGGTTCTAGTGCTCCTTTTTATTTGACATGACAATTCTTTAGATATTTGATGGCCATTCTCATAGTGCAATACTCTCAAGGTATGGGGAAATGTGAGGTACTGTATAACATGGGCTCTAAACTGCAATGGAGTTCTTTATTATAGGAGGCAATTCAATTCAGATATGACATACAATACTATGGCTAAATGCACAGGGACAAGCACCAATCACCTCCTACAATATGGACATCATGCTACTGTTATCACCTATGCTGACTGTATTACTTAGCCTCATGATCATCTTGAAATCAATGTTATTTTTACATGTACTGCTGTCCAAGCTCATCACTTTCTTAATTTTCTATCTTTATTTTTAACCAAACACAGAACTTTTAGCATTGTTGAATTTCACCTTGTAGGTTTTTAGTCAAGAATGCCAGTCTGTCAGGATATTTTTGAACTTGTTTCTATTTTTCTATCACATCTGCAGACAAGAGAAACATCCGTTCTGATTTCATTCAAGTCAATTATAAAAAACCATTTCTCACAACTAGAATGAAGCAAAGCCATTAATTAACACTTGTTGGGAACAATTGTTTAATCAACAATGTTCATAAAGTATTATTCCCACTTTTGTGAAGAAAAAAAATGAGTCAATTTTCTCAGAGTTCCTCTAGAGAATATGCCTAAGGAGTGGGATGTGGATCTAGTTCTCCCAAATTGTATGCATTTTCCATTATATAGATCTTTTTCAAATCCTTAATGTGTAGTCAAAATAGAAAGCATGAAGTTAATTCTGTTTTATTTTTCTTTAAACTGAGCTCATAAGCACCAACATAATTATATAACATGAGGAAAACTCCATTTGTAATAGGAAGACTATATCTCAATTTTCATGGGTAAAAAGGTTGATGTTTAATAGTCTGTCTTGCTAATTGATCAACTTGGAGACCTATTACTAACTTTTTTCTAGTTCTGAAGCAGCTTCATTATACTTATGCTTCCCTTTTTTCAGATAAATCTACATACCCCTTTTTTCTTCCAATATTTATTTTGTAAATAAAGGATCTGAAATCAGAATAATATGGCAATGACATCTGAGCTCAGCTCAGTTTCTTAATCATTCTGTTCAAATCATACACAGTTTTGCAGTACATTCATTTTAATGAGATGGACTTATTGACAAACTTTAATGCTAAATGGTATGCCCTAATACAAATATCTCTATTTTTATGATGGGGATTTGTGAATCTAATTATTTACCCTCACTGTGCAGGTCAATAAACTATTGTTAAAATAAGGCACCCCAGACCTTCTTCTGTATTGTATCAGAAAATTAAATTATTATTTATCTATATTTATTCTGTTATTTTAAAAAAATGACAGGATCTAAGTTGGGAAAAAAGAATTTGGTAAAGTTGGTATATTTTAACTGTGTCTATTTTGCCTAGCCAAGATATCTGATACAATTTTCTTCTGGATTTTTATTCCCAAAGATTACAGGATTATAACTGGAGTTGTGAACATTTTTGTGTTATTTTCTGATTTTATGATGCTAACACAAAAGTTGTTAGATTTTTCAAATGGTTACTTTAAAACATACCCCTTCTAGGATTTTAAAAGTTCTTTATTTTAGGGATTTCAGCTTCTAAACTGGGTAAGATTAGTAGAGTATCATCAGCATATACATTAATAGTGCTTCTGTTTTAATACACCTTTAGTTCTAATTATTGTTGCTAAATTTCTACTCTAAACAAAAGAGCACTGGGAATAAAGGGTATCAGAGATTGGTGGCTCTGCTCTGTTTAAATTATTTGATTTTATCACTTTTAATTAAAGTACTGGATTGAGAATTTGAGAATAGAGCTATTTTAGTGTAGTGGTTAAGGCATCATGCTAGAAACCAGGAGAGGTGAGTTCTAGTCCTGTTTGAGGTACAAAGCCAGATAGGACTTTGACCCAGTCACCCTCTCTGAGCCCTAGGGAGCAGGCAATGTCTTCCAAGGGATATTTAATTGGGGATTTCTGAATATCGGAGCCAACTGACTGGCAAAGAAGGGATATCTACAAAAATACCAAATCAAAGTGTTTATAAATATCAAATGCTAATAGAGTCACTCAAACTTTAGGATAATTGAAATGATGAATAAATTGAAAATTCTCTTAACTGAGGCCAATTTTTAGAGTAGGAGGAATGAAATCATCCTAAATTGGAATAAGAAATCTAGAAAAAAACATTTTAAATTTTCTGATAAATAATAAAAATGGTTTACTATTTTAGCTAAGACAAGATATTGTTCTATGTAGTGCTGGATGTTATTTTTATGTTATTGAATAATAACTACATCTCTACTTTTTTCTTGTTTATGGGATTATTACTCTGCCCCAAGCAAGTTTAAACAGTTTGAAGAAATGTAGAACTATGATTTCTAGAACTGTTTATAAAACTTACTTAGAAATCTATCTTGCCCTTGTGTTTTGCTGTTCTTCAATTCTGCAGTAACTTTTATAATTTGTCCCTTGAGTCCTTTTGCGATGATGTTTGTGACCATAATTTTGCTTTGGTATCAGAGGAAAGATGAATCATTGTGACTTATAATGCTCCAGGAAGATAAACCATACAACAACCTCTCCTCTTTAACTGTGCAACTATACTCTTTAAATTGTTGTGAATCCTTCTTGTCTGTCACATTATGTCATCTTATTCTGATGAGGTGTCAGTGCAAGTAGCAATTTTATCCCTGCTTGACTTCCTTTGTCTGCTATACTTTTTTGACCTGTTGGGTGAAAATCTTTTGGACGCAAAGTCTTTGTAGTTGGCAAATCCTCAGAACTCCAGGTGAAGTTTCTTCAGAATCTCTGATGCTCCCACATAATTTAATGCAGAGAAGAGTTTGCTTTTCATATTAATTAGGACTTTGAATGGAAAACCCTCATCAATACATTTGTTTTGTACAATTAGTGAAATCCCTCACCTTCTGTTGAAGTAACCAAATTTGAAATTTGAAAGTGCTTGAAAGTGTTCCTTGAATTTAAGATGCGTATGATTTATGAGACCCTGTTAAAATGAATTCCTTAAATTGCAATGGTGAATGTGAAGGAGATTATCTGAACAGACTCTCATTTGGAAGCTATTTTCATGACAGCTGGTATCTTCCTTGAGCATCATTTTCTGAGACAGTATTATGCATTTTTGATACATAAGAACAAAGGTACCAACTGGGCACTCTCTATCTTTCTAGTTTTCAATCCCAATTTGGGACACTGCAAAAATATAAGCCTGATACGTGATTGCATTTGCCAAATTTAACATTTCTGCAACTTTTGAAGAAAGTTATATGATTCTTTCTCTATGGGTTGGTCTGGACCTTTGCTTAGGCCAAGGGTCTTAGGTCTTGGGCCAAGATGGTGGCTTCATTTTGCATCAGCATTTTCCTTCTTCACTTTTTAGTTACTTATTTTTTACCATCACATTTATTTCTTTAAAGAACACAAGCTAAGGATTTAGCTTTGGGAATGCGTTGTGACATTCTTTCTCTGTTATTTTATCTTCCATGTTTATAGAATTGTTGTATATTTGGTTAATAAATATCTTGCTGAAGAACAGTTATGGCTGTTCACGCTTTGTCATACCCCCTTCTCCTTTTCTGCATTTTCTAACTCATATAAAGAAGCAGCAGCTATTGTGCAATTTTTCTTCTTCTGTTCCTGGTTTATTGGACTGGGAATATTTTGGACTTTTTTCTAGTCTACTAATCCATTTTGAGCTCACGCTTTCTCTTCGTTTTTCCTTCTCTTCACTTTTAGATTTCAAAACTGAAAATTTTTAATATTTAGCTCTTTAGTTTTGTTCAAGCCCTCCTTCCCCCGCTCCCAATCCTCTATCAAGGTACATTTTGGTCCCAGTTTTATTTAAAAAGGAAATCTTTGCTTCATGAAATTACCTATGGGTTAAATATTACAAGGGAAAGTTATTACTTTGACAATTCCAGCTGCAATGCCTACAAAGGTCAAACATTTCCCAGTCGTCTTAAATATCATCTCTTTTTCTATAGTTACCATTATTTCATATAAAATTACATTTGCATGGTATTGAAATAAGTAAATGTTATCCAAAAGGTAAAGATACCCTCAAGTTGAGCTTGGCTCCAGGAGATTACACAAACACATCTAAGTAAATTTCTTTGCAATATTACAAAAGTGGCACTGTCTTCTTCAGGGATGTTTTTCAATTTCTCAGTCCAGTTACAGCTGGGAATTCTCTGATGGTTTCTTCTTCAAGTATTAACCAAACTCACTCTTGCTTAGTTTCCATGTTTGGCCAAATACTGTTCCTTATAAATGATGACTATCTTACGGAGAAAAGTAATATTATAAAAATGAATATTACTTCAAGACTTACATATTTACTTAGAGGCATTCAATGCTAGTACTTTGAAATTAGCATTAAAGGAGACTGATAAGATAGTAAGAATTTTTTTAATGGAAAAGACAAACCCCTAGATTACCTTTATCTAAATGATGGTTATCATATGGTGAAAAGGGCTTTAAAGTTTCTGAGTTTAAGTTTCTTGCTGGTCATATATTTTGACTTTAATTTCTCCAAGAAGAACATAAATGAACGAAACTACTATGGACTTCATTGGAAAATTATTATTTGATCTCTCTAATATTGTGACAGAAACGTAACTCTATTTGTAGCAAGAAATCGAATGTATTTCCTATATAAACATTTGCAAAGCCTATTCAGAAAATGTTGGGAGAGAAACATAATTTCGATCTTTTCCTCATTATACTTTTTAAGATAATCCCTGAAAATTTCAGGTATTTTTAAAAATTATGCTAGAAATGTAAAATTGTTGCATGTTGATTGAAGCCTTGCTTTCTTGCCTATTATTTTAACTGCAGGCACATAGGTATTGAGAGCCAGTTTGGTATACTGGTTAAGGAATCAGGCTAGAAACTGTGAGACCATGAGTTCAAGTCCCATCTTAGGCCCAAAGCCAGCAGAGTGACCAGTCACCAGGCATTATCTGTCAGCCAAGGAAGGAGGTAATGGCAAACCACCTCTGAAAAACCTTGGCAGGAAAACTGTAAAGGCTTGTACAGGTAGGCTCCAAGAATTGGTCATGACTTAATGGGGGGGGGGGGGAATCCCATAGATTTTTGTCTTGTCATGAACTCACTGCAGACAATAACAATGAACCTGGCATGGAAAATATAAAGTTGGTCTAGGTTGTTTTCCCTGATCTGAGAATTCTCCAAATTTGTTGGAATTACAATCTCAGAGCTTCCAGCCAGTAGTAAACTGGCTTTAACAGCAGTTCCCCAAAATCTGCAGAACATCAGATTAAGGAAGGATGATCTAAGCATCAGTTGCTTCCTTGGGATCTTCTTTTCAATCAGCTTGTTGGGGCTACAGGTACACAGCTTAGAAGCTTCTTGTTATGATTTTTAATCAGGTACTAAATGTTGATTGGGGTCCTTATTTCAGTGAATCCAATCATTGCTATTATTATTAGGATAGGCAAAATTGAACAAATTTTCATTTATCTAGGCATCCTCACGTTTATACATATAAGTAGCCCTCATTTAGCAACTGCATTGTTAAGCAATTCTTCACATTTTGACAGCTATGAAAAAGTAACATCCTTGCATTTATGAGCCATGGTGGCACAGTGGTTAGAATGCAATACATTATCATGGGCTAATTTTGTTGACTACCAGCAGTTCAAATCCCACCAGGCTCAAGGTTGACTCAGCCTTTCATCCTTCTAAGGTCGGTAAAATGAGGACCAAGATTGTTGGGGGCAATAGGCTGACTCTGTAAACCACTTAGAAATGGCTGTAAAGCACTGTGAAGCGATATATAAGTCTATAATTATACTATAAGTGGTAGATGTTTGGAAGGCAAAGGAAAGGTGAGGATAGGAAGCAGCTGCAGTTTCACTTGGTATCTACTTTGCTTAATGACTAAATTGCTGGTCCCAATTGTGGTTGATAAATGAGGATTACCTATACTAGCCTCCAGAGAAACTTGCCAAAATACAAAAATTACTTTATATGGATAATAAAATGAAACTTTATACTATGATTTAAACAGTTGGCACCAAGTTTATGTGCCTTCTTGGGCCTTAAGAAAATAGAAGGGAGTGTGCTTTTTTAGGTATAGCTACCATATTTTGCTATAATGAAGTTATAATTTGACATTTTCAGAGCTAATCAGCTGATTCAAAGTGTTACTTATGTAAGAATTACGCTCCTGAAATTCAGTCCTCCAGATTCTGCTCCCCATATATTTCTGGAACTAACCCGATGGGCAAAAAAATTCTATTGATATTGTATCATTATACAAAAAGGAAGTGTTAAATTAACTTCACTTCACTGAGGTTTCTCAGTGAAAGAACTTTTTTTTTTTAAAAAAAGCGCCTTGCTTTATGTTTCTTATGAACCTATCCTAAGATTAAGTTCTGCTGTGTAGCTCTGTAAAGGAGATAACTGACACACAAGGCAAAACTACTTGTACAGGTTAGTCCTGAGTAATTGACCAATTTAACTGAAAAAACTCAGCAACTTTGTTTGCCTTCCTGCTGGGAGGCTATCATCTCATGTTAAAAAAGCATGTGCACACACATGTAACATATACATACATACAACCAAACTCATACATATATAACTATGTGATGCACACACACATATAATGTGTTTGTGTATAGAGCTTTTTTCTAAGTTAAAACGTATCTTTTTTATCTAACGATTGACTGAAGAAAGCTAAAATGCTATGACATCAGAACACAGGCAATATTCAAGGGCTGTTTAAAATTATTAAAACATATATGTAACACTGTTTTTGCTTCATTCCTGTAGTACTTCTTTTCTTTCTAATACAATCAAGTTCAAATCCTTTTCATTTATATGTTGTACTGCTAAGTCACAGTATGTTCAGCTCTTGGAATCCTTTTCAAATTAGCTCCTCACACCTTTAATCAATTACTGTGCTATTCTGTAAATTCTTCCAATTTCTTTGCAAACCTGTGTCTCTCAGCTACCATTAAGTTACTGTTGAGATAGTAGTTTCAGGGACACAGGAAGTTTTACAGGTAGTTCATTAAGATTTTTTTTTTTTAAATAGGCAAACCATTCTGTTTTATAACTGGATTTTTGATATTTCGCAGTATTTTTAAAAGGTCATCATAGGTGTGCATATAAATGAAACAGTCAAGGGAAAGTTTAAAAAAAAAACACCTCCATCTTATAACCATTTAAACTATTTTATAAGCTGGTAAAGCCTGAGAACAGAGAATAAATAAAATAGTTAAAAAAAGCAAGTACTTGAAAAGAATTTAACTCAAGAAAAGGTTATATTATTCCTGAGGAAACACAAATATTTTTACTTGCCATCTAAATCAGGGGTCCCCAACTTCTGGGCTGTGACCCAGTGGTCTGTTCGGAGCCAGGCCTTGTGGATGCGCATGTGTGCAGCTCCATTTGCACAAGTGTTCATGTACGCCCACTGCTTGCGCAAAAGGAGCTGCGCATGCTAGCCCGCCACTCGCACAGAACCATACCCTCTGCTCCCCCCGCCATTCTGCAAAGCCAGAAAGGTCGGCAATGCTGACCTAAATGGCACAGGCAACTGTCAGATGAGGCCATTCTATAACCAAATCTTTCTCTTGTAGCCTCCCATTGGTGGATACAGCAACTGAAGATCTTAAAGTCCAGATGAGCAGCCACCTCTCTTAACTGGAGCTAGAAACAGACTATAAACCAAAGAGGCAACGCTCAGCAACATCAGTCTGGATGGGGGAGGGGGTTTCTCCTGTGATCTTGTAGCTTTATTCTGGTAAGAGATGATCCTGGTCCAGGTTCGGGTAGATGCATTACGATAGCGCAAAGAAGAGATCTAGTCACTTCCAAGGCCACACTACTTTTGTTCAGGGAGAATCCACCAGTGAAAGAGCTTCTGAGCAAGTTATTACCTATTATGATGGATCCACAAGCCAGGCTATGCAAGCCATAGTTTTGGAGTCCTGGGATTGTATAGGGCTGACTGAAGACAACATTAATTCTTGTTTTAAATTTCCAGTGATTTTCCTAGCTCAAGTTACAGACGAGAGTGGTGTGTGACAGATGGATTTTCTGATCTCTTCTCACCTACACCACATTGCACATGGACTTTAAGATGGTAACTCCTAACAACCACACAGGCCATTCTATAGCATGAGCAGCGTATGTGTGTAGAAAAGAAGTGATTTTTGAGTGGTAGCACTGAGAAATCTTATACTTTCCTACTAGAGCACTGACCTCTCTGCAAAGCTCCCTTCATGCAGCAATGAGGCTTGATAATAGGCTGCTCTGATCTCAGTGGAGGCTAATTTAAAGCCTCATTGCACACAGGGAGATGAGGTTGTTTTAAATGAGCTTTTTTATTATATATTTTAAAAAAAACCACTCAAGAAAATTCCAGTGTGGGTATATTACTTATGTATAGGATATAACCTAGGGTCAAAATTTATTTCCATAGGAAATGCTATTTCAAGGAACAAGATTTTATTCCTGGGAAGAAATTTCTCACATAGCAGAAATGGAAAACTCTGCTGAAGACACAAATTGTAGATAGGCCAAAAAAGGGATGTTCCTTACTTTGGGTTTTAAGTCCATCAGCTTTGTAATTTGAAGATTCCACCTGATGAAAAGTATTTGGTGTCTTAATTTTTCATTTTGTGATCTTAAAAATGTAATATAACAGCTGAGGTATTTTTGGGGATACTTCATTCAGCTCCAGGCTTTCCATTGTTGTCAAGTAATTAAAAGGCGAGTCTCCAGCCAACAATCTGTTCTCACTGCCACATGATATAGCCTAATTATTCAAGAAGAGAGCATCTAAGCTGGTTGCTTTCTCTTAATTTTTTATTTTATTTTTAAACATAAAACCAGATGATTAGAGGCGCTCCAATAATTCCAGAAATGTTATTGCCTGCAGTTGGCATTCAATTCCAAAGCACTGGGATATAGTTATTTACAAAGCATTAGCTTAATAAATATTGAGTTCTTCTTTCTTCTTCTGCAAGAATATTGAATGACCTTTGGAAAAAAAAATAAGCATTTGCTCTCCCAACATGTCTCAGCTGCTTAGAGCTCTCTTAAAATAGTCCGATGCAATCCATGTAAACAGGATTCTTAAGACATTTTAAAGTAGAGATATGAAATGTACAAACTGTGGATCAGAACAGGTCATAAGGGAGCCCACGATGGCTGCAACACACATTATGCCTGACATATGATAGATACTTTGGTGTGGGAACCACTCATCTTCATGTCTCTCCTCTGCAAACACTTCCCACCCTGATTTTTCCTCTGAGAATTTTCTGTAAATGTTTTGGGAAGAATTCTGGAACATGTAAAGCTATAGCAGGTCTGTTTGGGCTTCGTTATTTCCCAGAGGCATTCAAAATGGCCTAAAACACTTTTTAGTGACTTCAGAGAAAGATGGCTAATGGCGGATAAATTGCAATTCCAGACAGCTTGCCACCTCATACTGATCTCATTGAACAATCCCCAGGCGCCTCCCATTTGAACACAGAGCAGTCTCAAAGACGTTGGTATAGGGCTGCTGGGAAACCTGACCTCACACTGAGGCAAAATGTTCAAATAACTCAGCAGGAGGATTCTTCAGGCTTTGAGAATGATTCAGAAGAAGTCGATCTGGCCTCACATGACCATAATATCTCTCTTGGATTCTTTGGGCTTCCATGTAAAGGTGATACAGCTTTAAGGTTTGTGTTCCTTTAACAAATAAATTTCTAATAGTAGCAGTCAGTTGGAAAACACTGACCTAGAGTGTCCCTAAGGATTCCAAGTTATCCCCACTGCTACTTAATACATACTTAAAGTACTGGGAGAGGGTAACTGGAGTTTTGAAGAGCAGCATCACCAACTATAGCAATAATACTTAGACGTGTATACTGACGTGTAAGCTGTTTACAGAGTCAGCCTATTGCCCTCTAGGTCCTCATTTTACCGACCTTGGAAGGATGGAAGGCTGAGTCAACCTTAAACCTGGTAAGATTCGAACTGCCAATTTGCAGACCGCTGATAGCCAGGAGAATTAGCCTGCAATACCGCGTTCTAAAAGGGGAAGTGGTGGCTCAGTGGTTAAGACGCTGAGCTTGTTGATCAGAAAGATTGGCAGTTTGGCGGTTCAAATCCCTAGCGCCAGAGTGAGCTCCCGTTACTTGTCTCAGCTTCTGCCAACCTAGCAGTTCGAAGGCATGTAAAAATGCAAGTACAAAAATAGGGTAACAATGTTCTGTGCACCTTTGGTGTTTAGTCATGCCAGCCACATGGCCACAGAATTGTCAGCAGACAGCACTAGCTCTTCGGCTAAGAAACAGAGATGAGCACCGGCCCCTAGAGTCTGGAACAACTAGCACATATGTGCAAGGGGAACCTTTACCTTACTGGATTCTAAGCATTGCACCATCACGACTCTTATGCTAATAAACGCAATTCTACCTTTCTTTCTTTCCCTATTTAAATCCAAGGAAATGATTCATGTTCTGTCAGCATTTTATGTTGTCAAGAGGTAATAACGGTAAATAAATTAAAGCTTAATCCAAACAAAACTCAGGTACTTAAATGCAAACTGAGACTAGAAATTGAAACCTCAGCTCGATAGAAAGACATCCTTTAAACTCTGTAGGTATTCCTTGGCCATAATGACCTCTGGTTAGTTGGATTTGGCACAATGTAAATGCTGAAATGAGTAAATGAATATTTGCATGGATAAAGTTTGTGGGCCAACTGTGTACTATTCTAGAAATGCCAAGTTTGATGCATGCATTAGTTATAATTTGTTTGGACTATTTTAATGTGTTCTATATTAGGTTGCCTTTGTAAAATATTTACAAACTTCAGCTACTATAGAATGTTGCATCCCAAAAAATAAGCCAGGACCAATTAAATGAGGTGTGTTACAGACCCAGCTACCATAGAGTTTTTGAACACAATGCAAAGTACTGCTTTGGACATACAAGTTCCTGTATTATTATTATTTATTAAATTTCTATACCGCCCCTCTCCCGAAGGACTCAGGGCGGTGTACAGCCATATAAAACAGGACATACAAAGGTTAAAATGCAGTTTAAAATAAATTAAATCATTGGCCAATAATAATTAAAAACCAAATACTAAAGTTAAAATTTAAGAAATTTAAAACAATTAAGAGACAGGCTATTTTCTCATTTGAGAAAGACTCAGGCTTTAGGATCTATGGGTGAGGTATCCTAGTCTGCAAGAGATCATTAAGGGTGATAGAAAATGACAGTAAGGCAACATCTCCTCATAGATTGCTTGCAGCCTCTGAAATTCCCTGTAAAAGGAGATCAAATGAACATAGATTCCATTTTTCTTTTATCAGCAGGCAAATAAATAGTTGATCAGACAAACTTTTGGGAATCTGAGGTGACTTTCTGTTGAAATCATTTAAATTACACTACTGATATATTTCTGATTATTCTTACATGATGGTTTTTAATTAAAATGTGCTACTTTACTTGTGGCTTATTCTTAGCCATTTTCAGGATTAATTCTGATGTCAATCCCATCTGAAAGAGCTGTTCTGACCACCAAGTCTAATCCCTTGCTGAATGCCAAAATCCCAATTAATGGATTTTGACAGGTGGCTGTCTTAGCCTCTGCTTACACCTTTCTAGCGAAAATGAGCCCATCACCTCCCTGGGAAATTGGTCCCACTGTCAACTGCTCCTACAGTTAGAAAGGTCATTCCTCTCCCCCCCACCAAACCCCCCCCCCCCCGAATTGGAATCTGCCCTCCTATAACTTAATCTGTTAGTCTGTGTCCTGTACTCTGAGATAATAAAGAAGTTTTAATCTTCTGTTTGACATCTTTCAGGTATTTGAAGAAGATTATCATATCATCATCCTACTATCCTTTAGTCTACCAAAACTAAATATAGCCAACTCTGTCCATCTCTCTTTATACGACTTAGTGTCTAGTCAGTGTAAAATCTTGCATTATATTTCCTAATCATAGGAAGTGCCATTTATATATCTACAGCTATTTTTAAACACACATTTTCAAGGCTATTGAGATTGACTTTCTATATCGCCCCCAGGGTAATCTCTTCCTGAGTTCCAGAATCTAAAGATGCCATTATGAAAATTTTAAATAGGGTTTTTATGAAAGCATCCTAAGAAAGAACTTCTATGTTAGAAGATCGCAACTATGTGGCTATCTTCAGATATAGATAGTACTTGACTTACAACCAAAATTGGGACTGGAATCTTGATTGCTGAGTGAAATAATTGTTAAGTGAGATGCCTTATGACTGATTTGTTCAATGATTCAATCCCAGTTGCAGTTGTTAAACAATCTCCAAGGTCGTTAAGTGGATGGAATAAAAGAGCTGCATGGTGAAGGATTTTAGCTCCCCTCTATACACAGAAGGGAACTCCTCCCAAACACCATGTGGCGCTGAAGCCCTTGGGAGGAAGCTCAGATTTCTGTAATCTGCAGTCTAGAGAAGAGAATGCCTCTGCTAGGCTACAGAAATGAAGTTCAGATCTCCACACTCCAAATTCTGTTTCCATAGCCTGACAGAGACGTTCAGCTCCATTTGGAAGGCAGCTCTGTCAGCCAGCCCCAATGATTTTCTGGGAAGCCAGCAGAGAAGATTGCAAATGGCAATCACATGCTCATAGGGTTCTTGGCATCGTCAAGTCATAAGTGCAAATGGATTGCCAAGCTTCCAAAATGTAGTTGTGTGATCCAGTGATGAAATTCATTTTTTTTAACTACTTGTTCTGTGGGTGTGGCCACAGGATTAAACATTACCAAGCACAGAATTACCATTACCATTACAACTTCACCAAAATTACAATGTAATAAGGGGAGAGGCAGTTTCTGTGAGCAAGACAATAAAGATTAGGCTAGAAACAACTGCATTATTTACAGGATTAACCCTGTAAAGTTAATCTTTACAGGATTAACCCTGCAAAGTGGGAAAAAAAACCAAAAGGAGATTTCTTCTAATAACCGGTTCTCTGAACTGCTTATAATTGTTACCACCAGTTCTGTAGAACTGGTGCGAACCGGCTGAATTTCACCTCTGGTGTGATCACAAGGGAAGAGGGAGGCACAATGTTTTACAACAGGCAGAAGTGCTTTGCAGGTCCTAAAGCACTCTTTCTGAGGCCATGTTTGAACTTTGAACAGCCATTAAACGACCAGTCATAAGTCAAGGACTACCTGTAATATAGGATACAGCAACTGAGGGAGAAAATAAGTTATGGCAATCATCTTGAAAACTGATTTATCCATACCACATGACAGGAACTAGTTGCCAATATCTGAGAAATAATTTAACTGCAACCATATTCACAGAAACATACATAAACATTTAAAATAAGAAATGAGAAACTCTTGGGTAAAACAAATAAGAATATCACAATAAACCAAAAAGGCATGTTGGAAGAGAAGTATGATGAGACAAAAACGCAGGCCAGTGTCAAAAAAAATATGTCTGAACAGCATGAATGGGAGAGCAAAACAACAACAATAGTAGCAGTGGCAAAAGAGAAAAAAAATGAAACCACCTCTTACAACTTAAATGTATAAATTTTAACCATCAGAGAAGAGAAAGAAAGCAGCAGTACAAAACGAGTAACATTTTCTGTGCAATATCTTTTGGCCTTAGTGAACTGCGATTCCAAGTATTTGATTCAGAAGATGCTACTGACACTGAATGGTCCATGGAACAAAATAAACAAACTAATCAGAATTGTAAACTGTGATTTCTTGACGACAAGCAGTTGTCGTAGTGAGCTCCATTGCCAATGGAGCCCAAGGATGAACAAAAGCTTCATCCCAGGTTATGAACTTCTGCTTTCATCTTTCCAGAAATTTACCTTTTAATAGGATTTACATTCAATTTACCATCTTATCACAGCATGTATAGCAAGATTCCTGCTTATTTTTTTATGCAGTTCAGTTTCAAAATAATGAGGTGTTAATATAGGTTAATAAAGCTGAGATTTAGTTATTAGTGGAAATAAAAACAAGAACTAGTCTCCTTTAGGCCATTCAGAAGGAGAGAGTAGTATACAAGATTGAAATTTGTTTCACACTACTACTAAGGCAGAACACTACTAGTTCAGTAGTGGTACTCTTTCTTTGAATATTGTTAACCATGTGCTGAAATCTTGCCTCATATGCAGGGCACTCTATCTAGGTCCATCCTGTTTCCATTCTTTATCCATCTTTCTGACCTGCTGCCCTTTGTACTGAACATAATTTAATGTCTTTCAGTATTCTTTTGGCAGTAGAACAGCTTCTGAAATATGCCAGACTATTTTAGATTGCCAATGATTTCAAATGTACTTCCTGTATACTTTCCATATTATACTAGTGCCCAGAACATTTTGAATGATGGGATGACCTTGTTAAGTCTTCTGGGTATTTTAATTAGCCTACATCTCATAAGATTTTGCTGATCTCCATTCTAAAAAAGTTTGGGAGGCTATAAAACCAGTTTTGGTTGTAATGGATACTGTAGTATTTATGGGGCTTATTTGATTAAATCCTGGAGTAAAAAAAAAAAGGTTAAGAGGTATTGGATAAAACGTATATGTTTGTTCAGTAAAAATAAACAATTTTTACTTGCTCCCTATTTGTCCACAGTTACATCTTATTTAAAAACACTAGCATAAATCCAAACATATGAACACCCTGCAATATTTTTGGAATAATTTCATAGTTATTCCGGATTATTCACTATTCTGGACTCTATTAAATTATTGTATAAAATGAATCAACCTCCCTTCCTTCTGATCTGAGAATTTAATTTAACAATATTTGCATTGTTGAACTCCTGAAATCCATAAGCCAAAAGTAAGCCCCATTGGGAGGGGTGACTTATTGAAAAGTCTTTTTGTAAGAAGAAGGGTGCTTCTGATATTCTATCTTTGGGCATATTAAATAGAAAACCAATTCTGAAACTGACTTATAAAATATATTTGTTTATGTGAGTGAAGTAAGAATGGTTGAACACTGTAACCTATAGGGTAAAGCTCTGGAATAAGATATTTGCTTAGTTTGATTGTAATTCCAAAAGACTATGATTCTACTTCATTATAGTTCTTCTAAGTGTTAACATCTGCTAAATTTTGAAAAGCGTAATTTTGTCCTGAAGAAATGTTATGAGACAACAACAAATACGAACTGGTTATGTACATGGAACATGTCATAGAGGCATAAATGTCAGACACAATAACAATATCACCTAGGCCACAACTTCATTGAGCTGAACTTATAAGAGAAGCAAATGAAGAGACTGTTTGATCACTGAGTCAATTCTTATACCTTAGATCGATAATGTGTGAAGTTAGCTCACTATAAATCTTAATCGGCTAAGACAACTGGTGAATTTACGTGTTGCTCTTGTAATTCTCCTAGCCCAACAACATTTTACTATTAGGGTTCTCAGAACCAGGGCAGAATTTATAACCTTTTATCTCAATTTTTATCTCGCTTAAGATCAACTGCTAACAAAGTAACGATCTGGAGAAAGTTGACCCAATAAATATTTACTGTCATTTGCAGAGCAAGCACTGATCTAGCATAGTTCCTCTTAGTATATCATGTTTGTAAGCCAATTATTTAATCCGCATGCACTATACTTTCTTGGTTTTTTTTGCTGAAAAGGCATCATTCGTTTGCTTTTGTAAAAAAAGACTGCCTTCCATTTCGGGAGGCATACCTCACCCAATACTAATCCTTCTATCTATTTTTTTGTGTTGTTCTGGCAACAAATGTGAGTCTTTTAATTTTAATCAGATATGGCAATCAGATGATGAAACTGAGTATTTTTACACACATTTACATTTTTCTTTGCTCTCATCTAGCAACCTTTAGATTTGAAAATGAAGCAAGTAACATTTGATGTAAAAGTGCTTTAAGGAAAAATAAAAGGAAGAGCAGGACTCTCATAAACTGTGCTATATCCTTACCTGTGCTCTGACTGAGGAATCTTTTTTGATCCATTTTATTACTGTTTCGTAAACCAGTTCTTCTGTTTTGGTGTTTAGGCTGTCATTTGACATATAGGAAATGATGTCATCCTTTGAGATATTAAGAATCTCCTCTTGATTTGCCACTTCTGGGAAAATCTGCAGGGCGTAGGCCTTTGCCATATTGTATAGTTCGCTGCACTGCATTGCTTCAGCCATGGCTAATATTCCTAAGCAATTGCTAGCAGTCAACTGTTTTTCTAAAAAGAACACAAGAAACAAAAGGTATAGGACAGGTCTTCCACTCTCTTGACCAATATTATTACATGCCACAGGTCACAAATGTATACCATGATGATGGCTTTTACTCATTGTACATGTAGTCTGTCTATCATTTCTTGGTTCTGAGTGTCATAAATAGCAATACTACTTAGACTTATTTACCGCTTCACAGTGCTTTACAGCCCTCTCTAAGCAGTTTACAGAGTCAGCCTATTGCCCCCAACAATCTGGGTCCTCATTTTACCAACCTCAAAAGGATGGAAGGCTGAGTCAACCTGGAGCCAGCGAGGACTGAATTCCTGGCAGTGAACTGAATTAGCCTGCAATACTGATTCTAACCACTGCGCCACCATGGCTCATGCCATCTGGAATCTCAAAGGGTGATTGGAGATGAAGGATTTTGCCTCAGGTATTAAAAATACAGTAATATAAGCATCAGTCTCTAACAAATGTACATGATAAGGGTAATAATATAAATACAAAATAAACCCACTATATCTCAAATATTAACCTTATTAACAGGAAACATGAACAGCCAAGAGTAGGGGTAATGTTAAGGGCTGTGTAAACATGAAAGTTCCAGGAGAGCATTAAAAGGTACAGAAGCTAGCAATAAGACACAGGGTTCAACATCCTGAGAATGTTAGATTTCTTTTTTTTTTTCAAAAAAACTATTTTTAAACATTTATTATTATTATGGTCCCAGAAATCAGAGGAGTTGGTGCAGTTAAGGAACTACTTCCTCCACCTACCCACCTCACATTGCAGCAGTGACTTTGCAGTTGTTTCCCAATTAAAACTCAAGGATTAGGGATTAAACAATTCTTGAAATTAATTGCATAAATAATTGTAAATCTTCAGAAAAAGATTAAAATAAGTAAATCCTCAAGAAAGAAACCTCAAAAAAGATTAAAATAAATAAACGCTTAGTAAAAGATCCCCCAAGAGCCTTAAGAGTTTCACCCAAGAGGAAAAAAAATGAAAATAAAGATATTTCAAAGGGAAGAGAAAATAATCTGAATCCCATATTGATCAGGGTAAAGATCTACTTTTACTTGGAAAAAATATCTTATTTGGTGGCGGGATGGGGAAAAGAGAAAGGAATCTTTTATGAGAAAGGCAGATTTTTCAGTGGAAAATCAAAAATATCTATTTTTACATCAAGGATCTATCTTTCTTTACGTAGTTCCTTGGGTCAATTAGAAATCACCAAATGCAATTTAATTTAAGATAAAATGTGCCCTTGACACTACTTGGTAGGAGACTAACCAAGTGTATCCGAGGGGATTAAGTGACAGACAGCTCAACTATCTTCTCCAGAAAGCTTGGTCCTTTCTAAAATGGAAACCAATTGGAAAAGTTGTCTAAGGATATCATAGCCACAAAATCTGAATAAATGAACAACATTGTTTTTGTACAATGTATCAGGACATTGATGACTTCGAGGTTTTGAACTGGTCCTGCTTGACATGTCTACTACTAAAATTCTCCTGTCGGTTGTAAGTTTCAACTAATCCAAATAGTGCGTCATAGCGCCAACATTTTTTAATCCAGGTACCTCATATTTACTAACTTAAAGAACATGTACATATGTGACCCTTTACTCCTGTGTAAATGAAATTTAAAGGATCTTCACAGCACTTGTATTGCCAAATTTGTGGTTGCCACAGCACTGCCACATTGCCCTGGCCAGCTCTAGTCATGATCATGATTTCTGATCCCCCCTGCCAGCTTCTCAAAAGGAAAATCAGCAGAGTAGGAAGTTAGAAACCATTCTTACTGTTTAGGTAAGTAAATATCTCTGAAACCGTGACTCAACAGGTCATGGGGTTGTCTAGTTTATCTCTAATGCTTATACTGTCATATTAGCAAAATAAGTTCCATTTGGAAAGTGCTTTTGTGCACATAGCACTAGCAAACACGGTAATTGGACGGTAACTCAGGCATAATATTTAAAAAGTAATTTACTAGTCTTACCCTAAATGATTTTTTAGGGTTAAAATTATTTTGAAATCTGTATCACTCTTTTCTCTTGAATAATTCTTACTATCAAAGGATCAAGGGGAGATAAAATGCTTCCAATTTCTGAAGCATTGGCTTTAGAACAATATAAAAACTTACTCTTAAGTTTTTTTTTTGTTTTACTGCTTCTTCAACCTGTCTGCTTACTAATGATTAAGCTTTATATCAGCATTGTTCATTCTGATTTGTCCAGATTTCATTCTGTCCAGACACAGATTTTAAAAGCATCCCATTATCCAGGATTTAAAATTAAGAGGTTGTTTAAACTGAATTGTTTTAGTCCTTATGGCAGCCAATGTTAGTGCCAATATAATGCTTTATCACATTCAAATAGGTGGAAGGAATACATGTAGGTAGGTTGAGACTTCATCACTCACTAACAATCTGCTAATCATGATTAAGATATCTCAAAAACCACATCTTCAGGCTTTGGGCATTTCATTTCATTTCATTTCATTTATTAAATTTATATACCGCCCCCTCTCCCTAAGGACTCGGGGCGGTTCACAG
>JAEANM010004370.1:0-20913 GCA_017656035.1 Myanophis thanlyinensis
GGGGAGGGTCAAGGAGTTCCAGCAAGAGAGCACAGATCGAAACCGCGGACGATCGCAGATTCCGACCTGCCGCCGAAAAAGCCAAACAGGAAGTCTGCCTTTATCTCTTATTAGACATTTCCTAATAAGACTAGTTGCACTACAACTTGTGTTATAACTACTTTGATTACACATTTGGTTCATCTAACTTTTTTTCTTCCTGTTAGAACAGGTGTGACACTCGATTTCATTGAAGGCCACATCAGGGTTGTGTTTGACCTTTGAGGGTGGGGTGGGGGTGGCCAGGGTGGGCATGGCCAGCTTGATGTCATTCGTGTCAGGGGCGTCTGTGGTGGCCTGAGCACTCTGCTAGCGAAAACAGGCTCCAGAGCTACATTTTCAGCTGTGACGTCCTCCTTCCACCCTCTGCCATTGAAAATGCAGCTGGGGGAGGGCTCACACAGCCCCCCCCCCAGCTCTGTTTTTACTGGCAGAGGGTAGTAGGAGACTGTAACAGCTGAAAACCCTCCCAAGCTCCATTTTTTCTGGTAAAGGTCCACAGGCTGGTCCTTTGCTGTTTCTAGGGCATCTCCATGGGCCAAATCTAAGTACCCCATGGGCCGTATCTGACCCCCAGGCCTTGAATTTGACACCCCTGCTGGTTATTCTTGGGAACAGAAAAAAGAATGAAGTTTGTTTTAGAACTTTTGATAAATTTAGCTTTGCTGAGCTATGAAAAGTAGGAATTTCAGAGTTCTTTCTCCTTTGAGCACCATCCATTAATGGAAAGGGAGATGTCAATTGAATAAAGAATTGACAGCATGAAACATTTAATCTCAAATACTGTTAAAGTAATTGCTGTGGACATCCATTTGTATTTATCCTTTATGGTTCTCTATTAAATGTTTATTTTGGCCCTTTTTAAAAGAAAAGTGCCTCCATATTGTATCATGTGTGGTTTACATAATAAGTGTAATTGCTCATAAAAACCTTTGCAATGGCTGGTTTAAGGTCAGGGATGCAGAAAAAAGGATCTTGATTGTGAAAACAGATCATGAAAAATAACAGCAGCTGTGTTAATTTCCAGGCCTTAAGAACTGTTGAAGATAAATGATACCTTGAGAAAGAAACCCCTTGGCCTGATTGATTAAATTAAATAACATTTTGAAAGTTTCTTTCTCCTGTTTAGAGGCAAAGTTTGCACAAGGGAATAAAGACCATGTGAGCTTGAAATCCTTGCATGTGCATTTGTTCCCATTTCTTATCATCTTATAGATCAGAGCACCCAACACTGCAGGAAAATGCTGGGTCTGTTCTCCTTTAGATTTAAAACAAAATATCAAAATTTCTCAGGACAAATGTTACTGTTCCAATTGCCTGCCATTTCAACATATCAGAAATTACCTTGCCTTACATGGCTCCTAATTTTCTTGGACAATAAACAAGCTCAAGACCCTCAGCTATTACCCTGTTTTCACCAAAAATAAGGTCTATCCAAAAAATAAGACCTAGCATGTTTTATGCATGTGCCTTATATAAACCCTATGCCCAAAATAAGCCCTACTTAGAACCCTTCACAGATAGCCATCCACCTATTCCATCTGGTTGCTTGTGGTGCTATGGCCACAAGGCAGGTGGTGGTAGAGCTGCCCCATGAGCCCTGCACTGGCTTATTTTAGGGTCTCCTCAACCAGGCCATCCATGCCCTGACACCTACCTCACAGCATCAGCAATGGTAGCCATATGCAGCAGGACCTGATACTTTCCTTAATAGTGCCTTGTCTGTTTTTTAACCGATATCTTTTTCTTATAATGTGAAATAAATGATCAGAGGAGAAATGCTCTTTCAAACTCCTGTGCTAGAGAGATCCTGGCTCTATTCTGAGAGGGATCACAGTGATCAAGGTTTTGAAAAGGCTTCACTTCACTCTCTCTTTTGTACCCTGGGTATATGAAAAAAATTAGGAAATGGATGGTGATCAGCATTTAACGAAAATCCTATTCGTGGCATGTTTATAAAGCAAATACAAACTGAGTTGAAATCTGCTGATAATAGCATAGTAGTTGCAATAAATTGGCATTCTTCAGAACCCTAATCTCTATAGATAGGTATCACAATGATAAATTTAAACTGTTGCGGACTCGTAATGTTAATTTATCATTTTCTGGTTTTATAAATCTGTGCAGATGTATTCTGAAATCTGATCTCAGTGCTATCCAGATTACTCCATAGAGTAGCCTTTTCCAACATGTTTACCCTGGAGAGGAGCCCTTTAAATAATGTTCAGGGATCAGATCAGACAATTCCTGTATAAAAAAAATCACACAAAAAATAAGAAGGCATAATAGAATTAACTTCTAGCCTATGCAAGCCATGTTTTACAATGTTTACAATGTTTTACAGCAAATTTTACATTATAAGCATGTAAAATTTCCCACCACTGTGCTAGCATTGTGAAGTGCAAAAAGTCTCCCAAAATATAAACTTTGTTTCCCCAAAATGTAATCTCTGGTAGAACCAGCAGTAATCTCTCAAGGGACCTTAGTGCACCACGAAATCCCAACTGAGAAAAAGCTCTGGTGTAGAGGTTGAGAGGAGATTCAGCAAATTTTCTCATTCCAGAGACTATGTTCTGTCTTGCAGTTTAGCTGAACAGTCAGCAGAATGAAAAATTGAGAGAAGCAGGATCCTGGGATTAGAAATTGGCTTCAATTGATCTGCAGTAATGGGGAAGGCTGACAGTGCCCTTCTGATGGTTCTTACAGAAAACAGATGGCACATGTTTCCTTAATGTCATGGCAGTCCAGAAACTCACACAAATCTTTTTCAACTTAATCTTCAATAAACATCCGATTGAACAAACTGAAATGTTTCTCTCTTCTTCCTAATCTTTTTGGGCTGAAATTCTTTGCAAATCATTGAGAGATGGCACTATTTAATTATTATTTATTCTCCTCATGGAAGAAAATTTCATTGTTATCACTGGGATTTAGTTTCCTATAAGCTTAGAATAACAGAAATAGAACCACTGAATTATTCCCCAGAAAAGCATGTAGAACATTTCAATGTTAATATGAGAATCAGTGATAGTTTTTGTGGGGCTGTTGTTTAGCTTGTCACTTAGTTAGATGGTTAATAGATCTTTATTCTCTGCCATCAAAAGCATACTTCATTAAATGCTTCTTTATTTTGCATTTAGTAGAATGTGTATGCCGTAGCACATCAGTGACCTCCAATAAAAAAAAATAAACATGTAACAGCTGCTAAAAATCATATTCTCATTTTCAATTCTTTAGATGTGACTCTGATCATAACTTATGAAATGACAGCAGAAATGGACAGGGCAAGCTCTAGATTATATATGCACAGATCTCCATGACAAACTGCTTTGCTTCTCTTTATAGCTAGAAAAATAGAATTACCCATGTTGCTTCTTTCTGTGTCTTATGCTTCAAGTTCTTAGAGTCAACTTTCCTGATCAAAATCCAATTATAGACAAAGATGCCTTTCAAAACAATTTGTCACAGCTGAATGGAATTGCGAAAAGTGGGGTTAGAATACCATCGTCACATCATCTCATGAACAGCTTTAGATTCAAATTGTATTTAGATACTTTTTCAGCTCTTCAAATCATCTATAAGTATAAAGACTTCTCAGATTTAGAAAGTTTTAATCCCTGTCTTTGGCATTGTTCATAGTCACTACAGCTAGATAGTGTGCTTTAGGATTATTAAATCATGGAAATCTAAAAAGAAAACTGCATTGGTTAATGGGGGCTGTCTGGAAATTATTTAAATAAAATTAAATGAAAACAAAACTTTAATGTGTATTAAAATTGTAACAAGTGTGCTGGCAGTAGCAGTATTTTTACTTGAAAAGAGTGAGCATATTTGTGGAAGAAATGTAAATGAAACAATCTGGTAGAAGTTGTACATTAAAAATGTTGGGTGGGGACCTGTGGATTCATATAGAAAAATATGATTCAGGGCACACATACAGTAGCCATTAAGATATTGTCAGAAATATCTTAAATCAAACATTTATTTATTTATATCTCACCTTTATTATTTTCTTTATAAATAACTCAAGGCAGTGCACATACCTAATACTCTTTTTCCTCCTACTTTATATGTACTTTTTTAAAAAAAGTAAATTTGAATTCAGTAATGAAAGGGGTTTTTTTCATGGGTTAGGGTTAGGGTTAAGTTTTAATTATTAACACACAATATATATATATATGCAGGTCTAGGTGTGTTTGGGTCTTTTCCCATGTAAGATTGAGAGTATCTTGGTGATATTTCGGCGAGGTCCCACTTGCCATCCTCAAGCTGGTGCTTTCTGTTTCGAGCCAGTGCGAGCAGAGTGTGACTGGAGCTGCCATCTCTCTATAATTACTGGTGTGTGTGTGTGCTGGGCTTCTTGGCTGTGCTGCTCTCCCTTGATTGGTTAATGGAGTTAATGTTGTCAGGGTCAGCGGTGTAATGTTGTTTGGAGTTGGGGGGTGCACAGCACACCACACCCTCCCACCAGTATTTATAGAGAGACAGCAGCTCCGGTCACACACTGCTTGCTCTGGCCCAAAGCAGAAAACACCAGCCAGAAGATGGCAAGTGGGACCTTGTTGAAACGTTGCGAAGTTACTCTGAGACTTACATGGGAAAAGACGCAAATATACCTAGATCTGCGCATACAGGACTTCCTGTTTGGCTTCTTCACAGACAGGTCGGAATCCGCGATTGTGCGCGGTTTCAATCTGTGCTCACTGCCAGAGCGCCTCGAGCCATTTGGCTTCGGGGCTATAAACCATCCCCGTAGAGATGGTGAAGAGGGGGGAGCTGCCAAGAGTCGAGGAGAGATCGCAAATCTTCTCCCCACTGGCTTTCCCTTTCCCGAAGGCAGCTGTAGCTGGTGGTCAGAAATGGCCACCTCAAAGAAGAACCAGACAGGACAAGAATGTGCAGGAGGATGTTGGAAGGAGGAAAGCTTGATTACCGGATTTATGAAGAAAACATCTATGTAAAATACCCTGGAATTTGGACTCTAAAGATTAATGCTATGCCCAAAGAATCTTTTTGAAGCAGCGAAAAAGAAGGGAAGGAGAAATTTTTCTCTCCTATATTTACAATACAAAAAACCTTATATTGTTGGATCCTTCAAAATCAAATTTACACCTTCATTTTTTAAGGAGATGGAAATTCACCAGAGGAATGTAGTAGAACTGTTCCAGTCTAAGTATCATAATCTCTCCAAGATGTAAATAATAAAATAATCCCAAAATTAGTCTAAGATATAAAGCTTAGTCAAGCAAAGTATTGGTAAAGACTGTTTTCAAAGTTGGAGCTTGGAAAATGTAAATCTTTACTCTTAGCCACTCCATTCATAAACCGTCTGTAAAAAATGATAGTGTCTATGGTCTACTCATAAAGAGAGGCTGTCTGGAGTCCCATAAATTTGGAGTTCCATGGCGAGTGGAAAGGCATTGCTAAAATCAAGATTTAGTTGTGGGAATAAAGATTAATATTAAGTAACAAAGGATGAGTGTTACACCAACATCCATCAGTAAGGATGCTTTGGAATCTCACATTCCTTGTACATCTAGGAAACTTATTTTTTAGAGATACATACATCAGGTGTTGTCTTCAAGAAGATATCTTATTGAAAAAGTCTTTTAAAAGTTTATCTCCTGATGTAATTTTGCATGATTCTGTGATAATTTCATATAGCTATGGGACTGGCTTAAATTCCTATATCACTGGATCCTTTGGCAATAATAGCTGCCAAAGAGATTCTGTCTGATTCAGAATAGCTGTGTCGTATAACATACAGTATATTATTACACTTAGGACTATTGCAACAGTAGTTCAATGACATCTGTGATATTAATTGCACTTTTGAAACATGTAAGTAATAACAGAATTGTGGCTTTTCAGCTGTAGAAGTGGAGAAATAGAAGTTCAACCCTTCCTTCCTGCTGTGATCATGACAGATATCCCACAAAATATTATCTTTGGACAAAGACAGGTGCTTTTAGTGGGAAGGACATATTGTTGCAATTTCTGTACTAAAAATGTTCATTTGTACAAGTAATTCATGTATCCCTAAAAATTTGATGCCATTTATATATGTCTGTTGCAATAGGAGTTGACAATTGCAGGCAGTTGCAATCTGTAACAAGTTATCTATCCAACTCATAATATAACATATTGTGATCATTATATTTAAATTTTTCATTTCTATTGATAGGCAATTTTTGCTTATCTTCAGTCACATTACTATAGATGTGAGAATACTGACATATATTGGGTTATTTGTTCTTTTCAAACAGCTTCTCCAATTCTCAAGATAGGAATTCTTCCTCATGTCAGCACATTGAACCCGACTTTAGCAGAGATTGAGTAATGTTAACTTATAAAAGCAAGCAAGTTCATCTCATAATATCATGCCACTTTCTATTAGATATGCTGTTTATCTTAAACACCAGCCATTAGGAGGATGAATTTCTCATAAGAACATATGTTTTAATTATTGTTAATCTAAACTTTCTTGACATGGATACTTTAAAAGATGTGTATGTTTTAAATCAAATACCATGCGCACAGTTTAATGTATTAAAAAAAGGATCTCCAGTTATGATGTTTGAAACATCGAATAGGTTTAATAGAGCAGGCATACTGAAGTGAAGTGAAGACCAAAAGAGGCAGGAAAAATACACACACACACACACATATTCAAGACAATATGTATTCACAGTTACCCAGCGCTACGGAATAGAGTCATACTTTGCTGAAAATACATTATCTCCAGACAAATAGCTAAAACAATTTAAGTGGTTTGCCACCTTGCTGAACCTTTCCCCTAGCTGCCCTGGAGGTTTACTGGACCGACAGCCAACTGTCAACCGAAAGGTTTCAGTTACAGTGGAGCGATTAATCTCAGGGCTATCTCTGCTGCTTCAGCCCATGAGCAATGAGGAGAGGATGCCTGGGCTCTCAGAGTGAGAAGGGAGGGATATATAGCCGCCCCTAATTGCTCACCCTGAAGGGCATTTATCATCATGGAGGGACTTGCCATCTGTCCTTGTTAACATTTGTTTCCTGTAACAGTTAGCAAATTCAAAGGTGTCAAAAGATAAAAGAGGTAGAGATCAACACTTAGTGGATTTAACAATTAATTCAAGAATTGTTACTGGATCAGTGACTTGACCCAGAATTTAATAGTGCTGCTTTGAGGTCAGGAACATGGGATGGGGGTAGAGAGCTAATTCCAAAGAGCATCTTTTTAAAAAAAAAATGTGATATCCTTTCTTCTATTCTGACAGTAACTCACAAATGCATTTTTTTAAAAGAAAAGTGACAGGATTTGAGGTTTCTTCTATAGCTCCAAGCACAACTTGAAAGTAATTGATGTGTCTGCTGCTGCTGCTGCTGCTACTGCTACTGCTGTGGCAGATTTTACTTTTATTCCAGTTGTTTTCATCTCTTTTTCTTTAGGTGTAAATTTGTTTTAAATCAAGGGGAAAAGCACAAAGTCTCAAAGAGCATAAGGAGCTATAATCCTAAATCTTATTGTAATACTGCTCTTTCTATTCCTACAGATTAAAGATCGGATATAACTTAAAAGAAGCAGCATTCTAATCACTACATATTGGACGTGGGTCGCCTTTGACATCAGAAACTGAAAATGAGGTTGCCATGGGAACTGCTCGTACTGCAATCGTTCATGTTGTGCCTTGCAGGTAATGTGTCATTTTTAAAACTTTTTAAACCCCCCCCCCCTCATTTATTTCTGATTTTTAAATGCCACTGTAATATTACACATTCATTCCAAAGGCCACTGTGCTTCCTATGTGAATGATACAGCAGAAACAATAGCTGTCTTCCTGGCCTGCATTTAACTAAAATGGTTGAATGGATTCCACAATGCTTTTAACTTCTTCCTTTTATTACGGCTAGTATTTTCCATGCTTAGGTTCAAGGTACTTCAAGGTTCAACCATTGTATTTGATTTTTATGAGTGTGTGTGTGTGTAAATTTAGAGTGGTTTGTTGACAGTAACTGTTTTACCTCTCTCCCATGCTAAACACTCCCAACTATAAACACTTTTTAAAGATACTAGAGTTTGACTGATTTTTTATTACGTCTGATTGTGAATAGTACAACTACAAAGTGAATAGTAAAATACAGAAATGGAATCCCTGATCCTTGTTTTCTGCTAATTTGAAGACTTTGGTATATTTTTTCTCTCAGCCTTCATCTCCCTTTTTGTATAAATCTTCCCGATACTTGCATGTGTTTGATGGACACAAGGATTTATTAAAATTTTAATATACGGTTTGCAGTTTTTGTATAATGAGGGGTGAGATTCATGTGGTGGTCAGAAATGTTGATCCTTTAAGCTGCACTGGGTTTTTAAATTTCACAAAAGCAAATCAAAACAATTTTTTGAGGGGGAAAAAAAGACTGAAATAATTGTGACAGGTATCTGCAGCAAACCACAATTTCATTAAAAAGACATTACAGTGTGACAATGCAAGCTCCATTTCATATGTATTTGTGCATAATATTGATAAAAACAGCAAAACTGACCACTATTTTACCATAGACACATACAGACATACACACACACATACTCAATTCCCTGTTGAAATTATATACTGCAGTTAATTACAAGAGGAAAAACAAGTTAGTTTATAGTGGCCAGAGTGTAATAGTTTGTGGCATGACAGTTTCAATTAATATGTACTACAGGTAGTCCTCAGCTTATGACCACAATTGAACCCAAAATTTATGTTGCTAAGTGAGAAATTTGTTAAGTGAGTTTTCCCCTATTTTAGAACTTTTCTTACCACATTTGTTAAGTGAATTGCTGCAGTTGTTAAATTAGTTACACGGTTGTCAAGTGATTCTAGTTTCCCTATTGACTCAGAAGTTCTCAAAAGACGATCACGTGACCCCAGGACTCTGACAAATATCAGTTGTCAAGCTTCCAAATGTGAATCACATGACCATGGGGATGCCGCAATGGTCGTAAGTGTGAAAAATGATCATAAGTCACCCTTTTCAGTGTCGTAACTTCGAACTTCATTGTAATAGTGCCGTTGTTACTAAGTGGACTGTTGTAAGTCGAAGACTATCTATGTCTCATATTTTAGAAACATAAGCAAAAATTAAATAATTGACACTCTTTCCAAGAGAAACAATTTCAAATTCCAGTGTTTATTAATTTTTTTAAAAAAATGCAGAAACTATTTAGGTTTACAGAATTTTCGTGATTTTGTACAACTTTTCTGCATGTTATGTATCTTAAATCCTAATTTTATGGTTTATTGAATTATCCTTTTATATATAAACAGCAAACCTTTATCCCCTTTTTGTGGACATCCTTATCATAGTTAGTATACTGTAAATTTAAAACTTAACCAAAAATTATAAAATAAGATTTTCAGAGATCTATTTGCTAATGTCTTTTAATTACTGAGCACTTGAATAGGAAAAATGCTTACGTCTGTGAATAAATGCTCTGTCTTTTTCCTTCTAATTAGAATATTAGTTTGCTTGTCCTAACAATATTTAATACGTAAAATATTCCCTTGAGTGTATACTGAGAAAATTTTCATCCAAGGCCATAGATCATTCCTTCATTACTGGTTAGCCTCCTACGTCAATGTTGAGTATTTCCAGACAGGAATTGTCTTCCACCCTCTCTGGAATCCGACATGCAATGCAACAAACTCTGTCACAAAGAAATGACAGGGCAGGACAGATACAGCATGGAAGAAGCATTATACAAACCGAGAGAACTATGACAGCTGCAGCTATAATGAATGTTCTGTGATTGGTTTCAAGTTCAGGCAGGTGAGATGGGAAGCTGTTCAGGGTGAGTTGTTAAATGGATAGATTTAAGCTCAGGCACTGAAGGAAGAAGAGGAATGTTAGATTACTCAGGCAGGTGGCATATGAATGAGCTGAGGGATTTGCTTCTGGTTTCACTCTCTTTCAAAATCAGCAAATGGGAGAGGACTTTAATTATGCATCTGAAATAGGTTGGATCCTTGCTGCAAAAGGCTTTTTTTTGGTGTGTCAAGTGCAACATTAAATTGAATGCAAGTTTAAAAAAAAATGCAATAATCAAAACCTTTGCTTTTTTTCCTCACCTGTAGTATAGCACATTGAGGGGGGGAAAATGCCTTCTTGTAGTACGTTATTACTTAAATTTGTTCCTGTGGAGGAGAAATGTAAAAATAAAGGCATATCCAAAGGGCACTATAAAATTCTAACCATTGGCTTGTCCATGTTAAAATAACCAGTTTTAATTCCACGATTTGATCAAGCTCTGTTTAAAACTAGAAATGAATTATAAAACAATGCACTCAGTATTTCAAACAGCAGTAAAGTTAAGACGGTGAGAGCCAGCTTTAATTGCTTATACTTTCCCCAAAAGAAGAAATGTTATTAAGGAGACAAAGTGATTAGATTTAGAAACTAAAGAAAGGTGTTCTGCAAAGTTCAAATTAGCCAGTTTTGATATGTTCCAATAAGAAGATTTTTCTTAGTATGGTTTTTGGGTTTTTTTTCCCCTCGTGAATGTGTGTGTGTCATACTGTGTGGCATATGGTGGGAAACATGTCACTGATAGTTATGATTTAAAACAAAGTAGGGCAACTCTCTTTTTTTTGTCAAAGACCAAATTCTATTTAGAGTAACCTAATCCGTCCTGTGTTAAAAAAAATAAACTGCATGAAGGCACTTGTTATTTCTCTGACATTTGTTTTTTCCCCTTTCCCTTTTCCTTTTTCTCTCTCTCATTTTCTACTGACTACTCTTCCATGTGGCAAGCTACAGGAAAAAAGAAAAAAACTGTTATCAAAGTCTCAATTGATCTCTTCATCTTTTTTTCATAGGCAGAGTGCTACATACAATTCCATAAACAGTTATTTAGAGTTTCAGATTTCTCAACCTTTTTCCTGTCTTTAAACAGCATGGGTTGGACTTGTTTTTCCTCAGAGCCACTCCAGTATAAGGAAGAGTTCTAGGCTATGCAGAGCTTCAGATTCAATCTTCAAAAGGCACTTTAGCATTTCTAGCAGCAAAACACCCGTCTGTAGTATCCTTAGAATAGTGTAGTTCTTCTTTTACTTAGCTACTTTAAAGGGTTGCAGGCAGATGCTGCTCACCTTTTCATTCCTGTATGTTCTGAAGAACCTTTGGGAGACTGTATCTCAAACAACATACAATACCTGTTTTAAATTAAGTGGAGGAAATGTTGACTCATAAACATTTATCTTATGGTTACTAGTGCTATTTATGTTCACCTGCCCATTCTAGATCAGCTTAGCTGCAATCAGAATGGCTTATATATTCTCTTGAGGTCTCATAACAGAGAGATACATGTGTCACATTATATTCCCATATATAGGGTTTTACAGGACTTGGAGGATGAGAAATTTCTCCTTTATCCCTTCCTGAAAGCTACTACTGCTAGTACCTAAACCTATCATATTTGTTGGTGTATAAGATGCACTTTCCCTCCCAAAAAAGGTGGGTGAAAATGTCTGTGCGTCTTATACAGTGAATGTTGCCGAAATCCTGCCTACCACTGGCCCATTTTTTGGCCTGGTTTTTCAGCCTTTTGTAATCTATTTTTATTGGGTTTGGCCTGGTTTGGGGGCTTTTTCCAGCCCCCTTTCCAGCCTTTTTTGGCTCATTTTTTAGCCCAAACAAAGGCTGAAAAATGGGCCAGAGAACAGGCTGAAAATAGGGCACACAGCAGAGGCGATAGCCACAGTGATCCCCACAGCTTGGAACAACTGATTGTCAGTCAAGGCAGTTTTTGTTTTTCTTGTTTTCCTCCCCCAAAGCTAGGTGCATCTTATACTTGAGAACATCTTATACACCAAAGAATATGGTAATTCAATGTAAGTAGTGATCCAAGCATGAAGATATGTGAGTTCATTTTCTGGTAGAGGGTTTGAATCTCAGAATATACCATCTGACTACCTTTGATGATTCCTAATAAGGTTGAAAGGAGTAACAGGGTGTTCATCGATCAGACTAATTTAAGTAGCATAATGAATATAAACTAAATGAACATTCACCCAAATTTCTTCTAGGTGAGCATCCTGTGAATAGAATTCCACTAAAGGGATCTCTAGTTCCAATCATAAATAGAGAAAGAAGATGAGACATACCCATTCTCGCCCCAAAAAGAATGTCATCCTAATCATTTTCTCTCTCTTTAATTTTGTGTTTGAACATGATGTTCTGTTCCCTTGTTTAGTGCTTAATTAAAATGCATTCGGTAGATTGTGTTCTTTGTTTAATGTATTTTAATGTGTGCATCAGATATTAAGCAATAGTTTTTTGCAGAGAAAGTTGGCTCATAATTGCACTAACTTTTAAAAAGTTTTGGTGTAAATTATAATAAAACAAAACATAAATAATTCATTTAGATATTTTTATTTTATGCTACTTTTGATGATTAATAATAAAATGTAGTTTTGCCATCATAAATAATTTAGACACACCAATAGTTAAACAGTCTATATCATATTAATTAAACTCTAAAGCAAGGCAGACATTGTAGCCATTTATAATTGAGTACTGTCTAAGTTGCTAATCAATGAAAGAGACAACTAATTAACAAGCTAGCAGTCACTAGTGGAATAAAACTTGGAAATTTCTAACTTAATTAAACATCTAAGGTGTTTAAGGCAAAAAAAACTTCCATGAAGAAAAATATTATTTTAAAGTATTAAAATTATAGCAATGCATGTAGACTTATATACAGCTTCACAGTACTTTACAGCCCTCTATAATCCGTTTATAGAGTCGGCATATTGCCTCCAACAATTCAGGTCCTCATTTACTGATCTCAGAAGGATGGAACACTGAGTCAACCTTGAGCCAGTGAAAATCGAACAGGCAAACTGCAGGCAGTTGGCAGTCAGCAGAATTAGCCTGCAGTACTGCATTCTAACCACTGCACCACCAAATAATAGTTAGAATTATGAAAGGCTTTGTTATTTAAAAGGACAATATGCATTTTGCATTCCTATTCTATTCTGTTTTGAAAATACATTTTTTGAATTTGTCATGTTAAATATAATCCTATATGTGAAAAATATACTTATCTTATAAAAACTTTTCTGCAGTAGTTTTGTTGTAATTACATGTCTGATGGTCACTGTGGATCTGATATTACAAAAATAAATGGATTGCTCACATAATTTTCATACTCAGAAATGCACATAAACCAGTCCAGAATTCTAGACATGTCAGTAAAAATAAAGCTGAAAATGAATTAAAGATTGCCAAGATTGATATGATCAACAAAAAGAACCCCTGTGTTTAAAATAAAAATGAACAAGTGCATATGTGCTTCATCAAGCATTTGTGGACAAGAAGATGTAGGGACAGGATTAAAGTTTGAGATTGAGAGAATAATAGTCAAGACTATTTGACTAAATTAAAATTTCCAGGGCCGGATTAAATGCATCCTCGGATACTGAGAGAACAATTATCTTTCAGAAATCATGGAAAAGTGGTAAAATGTTAACTGATGAGAGAAAAGAGGAATTGGACAATTACAAGTCAGTCTGAGACTGATATCTGGAGCAGATCAACCATATACCCCTCTGTAAACACCTTAAAACCAGTGTGTTAATTAACAGAACTCAGCAAAAAAAGGTTTACTAACCTCTTTAGTAGATTTTTGAGAATGCTCTAAACATAATGTATCTTGATTTTAGCAAATTATTTTATAAATTACTAGTTGGATGCCCATGGTTCGTGACGAAACTTCGGGCTATGCAGGAGAAATTTGGTTCACAATACATTGGCTCAGTGGTGGTTGGTGATTGAAACACACAAGGGATAATAAACAATAAAATAGCCACCTGTGAAAATTGTGGCTTTGATTACTTGTTTGTACAGAGTCTTCACCTAAAGCCTGGTGCTATTTTGCACGTTTCAGAGGGGTTAATCAATGTGAGGTTTATATTTAAAACCAGACAAATACTTATTAGACCAAGGCATTGATCTCATTTGTGACTGATTAATGTAAGGGTTATTAGACACATACTTTATTACAGCCTGTCTACCGACTTCGAGGATACTTTTTTCCAGCTTCCCTTGTGTTTTCCTAATCACGTCTATGAATCTTTTCCTGCATTTTTTCCCCTTTTTTCCCTTTTCAACAATAGCTATTTCAGGAATGAGTCAACAAACTTTAGATTTGGGGGAAAAGCAAAGAAAGAAAGTATTATGTATCCCTAAAAGTACAAATTCATTTCTCTTAGCAACTGCAGATAATTATTAAAGCAGTAGTAGTTATATAATAAGAGCTGTTTGATCTCTTTGTTCAACAATCCCACAAGTCATTAAGAAAGATTTTAATTAGTATGAATATAGAATATTGAAGAATTACAACCATGAATAATCATTGCACTCCCTGATATACTGAAAATGGTTTGTTGCCAGCCATGTTTTAAGTGTGTAGTTCTCTACTGACACGCAGGCCACACAATCTGTGCAGACAAGGTAGCATAATATTAACAAACATAGAATGTTTTGAATCAAAAGAAAAAAAATGTTTGATCTCTTTGTTCAGAAATCCCACAAGCCATTAAGAAACGTTATGGCCAGAAAAGGTTTGGATTGTTTTTAAGTGGATAGTTTCCATTCCCCCACCCACTGCTTTGGTTCTATCTAAAGGTATAAGTACAAATGGAATTGTATGTGTATCAGTTGAGCAAAGGCAGTGGTTTGTTAAGGAAACCAGAAAAGAATGGCACGTGATGAAATGTTTCTTTATGATGAAAGATAAAGGATTTTTTTTTTTTTGTACATGTGGCGCTCTAGTTTAATATATGGGGAAAAGAGGGTTTAAAATGCACAAGTACATTTTCTAGCAAGCTGGGGACAACTCAGTGATAACAATAAACACAGAATAATAGTAGTTTGTTGAGTTTTTTTTATTATATCAATCTGGTTACAGGGGTGTCAAACTTGATTTCATTGAGGGCCGCATCAGAATTGTGTTTGACCACAAGGGGCCAGGATGGGTGTGGCCATCTTGACATCACTTGTGTTGGCTCCGTTTTCAGCCACTACGGCCTCCTGCAACCGTCTGCATCGCAGCACCGCAGGCTAGTCCTTTGCTGTTTCCAGGGCAGCCCCACAGGCCAGAGCTAAGCTACTCATGGGCAGGATCTGGCCCCCGGGCCTTGAGTTTGATACCTATGCTCTATATTATAGGAATCCTCCCATGTTTGTCCCAGACATAGTGGAGAATGCATATGGTGAGATATAATCACTTTTCTGTGCTTCCCCCAAATTATATAACACCTTTTTTCAAGGTGCTTCTGTTCTGGCCAGTTGCCTCATGGAACAGTTTTATTGCTCAACTGGGTTCATTTTATCTTTTATGCCTGCTTTACCATATTCCATTTGCTGTATTTTCTTTATTTGATAACTATTCCAAGCAGCAACATATTAACTTACAGCAAACAATGGTCTTTATTTTGCATTTGACTCTTTCTGTTTTGTAAAGTCTGGTCATTAGTTTTGCTATTAATTTAGAATTGCAACATTTCTGTAAATGATGTCTTGAAAATAATAATTTGGAAGGAAAAACTAAAGCTATATAAATATATACTCAATATTTATTTTGGTACTGTGGTTTGCTACATTGCGATCACTTCATTGCAATCATTTACCTATATATATTGTTATAAATAAGTTCTTTTTTCACGCAAGTATGTTTGGTATATTCAGTGTGTAGGTGTAATTTGATAGACAGTAATTATAATACATCTACATTAAATGTTTTGAAAACTTTTGTGCAAGATAGGTTTTTTTTTTGTAATTATTATTGTACCTGTTGAAGCTGAATCAAGAACAACTCCACCAATATTTAGACAAAAAGTCATGGAAGGTCATAAATAGGTTCTTTATAATAGTTCTAGTACTATGGGAAGGTGTACTATAAGAATGTAGAACAGAGGCATGTTTGCACCTTCACTGTGATTTTTTCTAAATTAACAGTTTTACATTTTACATACTTGTCACGCATATTGGCATACAGACGTGTACGTGAATTCTCCTACACACATATATCTACATATAGCCTAACTCAAAGACTAGCCTGGAGTAAATAAACAACTAAACTAAACCAAATAAGTGTGTGTGTCTGTGTATTGTGTGTGTGTGTAAATGAAAACAAATAATAAATACCATAAATCATTGCAATGAACAAGAACGTATGGCAGGTCTGTATTGGAGAAGTGATTCAGATAACGAAGTGACAGCCCTCCTAAGTAAACCAGAAAGGAGATATAACTAAATGAACTAATTGTACTTTACTATAAGTCTACATTAATAGAACCTTACAAGTCTAAAAATTGCACCTACCATTTTTAACTGCTACTTCCTTTAAGATGGACTTTTCCTAAGTTTCTTTCTATGGTTTAGCTGCTGGAGGCTCCTACCTGTTTTGACTGATTGTTTCCTAGACAGTATCTCTTCCACTCATTCCCCAAGGTCATTTACACATTCCATTACAGGAAGAGAATGAAAGAAGAATCTTCCATTTGATGAGAGCCAGGAAAAGATTATACTCAGTAATGGCACTTACCCTTTGAAACTTCATCCTCCCTGAGGTTAGATTGGCCCAAGCCCTAATGGCCTTCAAGAAGTCCTTAAAGAAATGGTTATGCCATCAGGCTTAGAGATCCAGTGGAGGTTGGCAGCCTGTGAGACAACTATATTGTTTTGTCAACTGTTGGTTGGCACTCTCTTATGTTTTTAAATGTATTGGATTAATTTGTCTTTTAATTGTTTTAAATTCATTTGAGTTTGTGGTTTAGTTGTTAACTTGTGAATACCTTGGAATCATATATGTGAGTGGGTAACTATATAAATTGAAATAAACAAATGCCTATTTTGAACCCATATCTATCTAATCTACTTATATAGAAAATACGCTCTAGGCAGGATTAGTAGAAATGAAGTAGGAAAATTGAAAGTGGCAAGATTTTCAAATTTTGTTATAGAGTGAAAATTGTTTTGTTAGCTAACAATAAAGAAGAGTTTTAAAACACTCTGTTGAAAGTAAAAAAAAACCCCAAGGTTACGATTAAATATTAAGAGAAAGATAATGTCACTCTGTATGTTCAATAGGTTTATGATTGATGGAGAAATATGAAAGTGGTGGATAGCATTGTTTTCTTTGGCTCATTAATATATAAAGGTAGAAGATTGTTGGAAGATTAATCTGTGGGAAAAGATAATGACAAATATACAGAAGATAATTAAAGCAGTGGCCTTTCTTGTATAACGTGCAACTATGAAAACTGGACACTGAGAAAGAATAACAACAAAAGGTATGACTTTGAACTGTGGATTTGGAAAGGGTTTATAATGCTGCAGTAGAGTACAAGAAGGCCCATTAATCAGTCCTGGACCAAATAAAGACTAATTGTCTTCTCTCGAGACATTGATCAACAAGTAGAAACTAACATACCTTGGTTATATGAAGTGAGCAGATAATTAATTGCATCAAGGAAAACAATTGTGCTTAACAGGTTCAAGGGAAGAGGAAGGCAGATAGATGGAATCAAAAAGATTATTGCAAGGTCCTTTGAACTGCTCCAGATTATAATTAGAGATAGGTCAATGTGAGAACTTATAGATGGAACGGGATGCCTATGGAATCCCAAAGAAAAGAGAAAATGGAGGCTTATACTCTTTCTGAATTACAGTAAAGAAAAAAAACAAGAGCAGAAAGATAATAATAATAATTAAACACATAATACACTTACATGTCAAAGCTTTTTAAAAATTGCCCCATAAAGCAGTCATGCTGATTGAGCTTCTCACCTAAAAATAATGTCTACTTATTTGAAGAGGATAGGTATGTGGCCCACCAATAATGGTTATTTGTTGGTTGTTTCTTCCCTTAATAAAATAGAGTGTTTTAAGATATTGGACTAGAACCTGGAAATCCAAGTTTAACTTCCCAGCAACAATGTAAGCTCACTGGATGATTATGGAACAATAAATCTCTCTCTTAGCCTATGTGGTAAGAGAATGTATATTGTATGTATGTTGCCTTGAGCTTTTAAATAAAAGGCAGAATATAAATTGGATAGTAGGTGAGGTAGGTAAATACAAAGATTGAAAGACCAGTGATATAGAAATAATATAATTACATTTATTAATAGAATACATTCTGGAAATCAACTATTATATTTAGAAATGTACCAAAGCTGGGAGAATGAAGATGTTTGTAGAAACAAAAATATCTCCAGAATCCTCCCCATGATATACTTCAGACAATTTCCCAAACTTGTTATAATATTAAAGAAATTTCTGGTGGATCTTTTTTCTTTTAAACTCAAGGATTGTAAGTACTTTTCATACTGCCAAATCCAGTGAATGTTTTCAAGCTTCCTAGCTTTATTTCTTGAAATACCAACCATTTAACTGAACACTTATAATTTATTCCCGTGACAGTGAAACGAAACATGCATAATATATTAATTAATTAGGCTATAATTAATTGCTTGATTTCAAAGGTTGAACCAAGATAGGTGATGATTCTATCTTGCAAAACTATATCGGTGTTTGTACCTTTGAATTTTCTGAGCCTACACCAAAGGGACAGCTAGCTTACAATGTTAAACAGCATGGGGCTGGCAACCTTTTATGCTTTAAACTTTAAATAACTAAAACTGATAAATGGGACCAAGAGGTTTATGTTCATGAAAGTGGCAAAAAAGATAAGAGGCAGGCAGGATATTGCCTTCCTGCCCCTTGATTGTCATAGAAATAAGATCCTCAGTGCTATCTAGCTTTCCAGAGTGACCTTGATAGCTTATTCACCTTCAGCACTACAATAAAAAAGGGGTTATACAAGCTACAAATCAAGGACGAAAGGAAGTTGTGTCCATGAATACACAACAATAACAACTTCAGTGTTTTTTATCCACCCATCACTTTATTCAAAAATAAGAGCAATAAGTTTAGAACAAAATTCTACATTCCTTGCTACAAGTGAAATATATTTAAACAGTGGTGAAATTCAATTTTTTTTACTACCGGTTCTGTGGGCATGGCCACAGGATTACATATCAGTAAGTACAGAATTAAACTTCACCAAAGTTACAATGTAATAAGGGGAGATGCAGTTTCTGTGAGCAAGGCAATAAAGATTAGGCTAGAAACAACTGTCTTATTTACAGGATTAACCCTGCAAAGTGGCAAAAAAACCAAAAGGAGATTTCTTCTAATAACCGGTTCTATAGAACCTGCGTGAACTGGCTGAATTTCACGTCTGGTTTTAAAGGCAGCACCCACAAGCATGTGCAGATTATGCACACCACATAGGCCATTAGTGGCAAACCGTTTACTTACCGAGTGCCGAAAAATATGCGCTTTGCACATGTCATCTACACTTGCATGCAGCTCCTCCATGTGCATGTGCAAGCACACCATCTGCGCATGCATACAGCTTTTGCACATGCAATGCATGGGCTGCAGACACTCACGCATACATGAGCAATTATACATGCATGCACAGGAGAGCTCCGAAGGCCAGCTGGATTTCCTGCTGCAATCACGCGCATACACAGCGGAGGCCCAAAGACCAGCTGGGTTTCTTCAATCACATATGTGTGCATGCACAATCATATGTGCATTCTCAGCTGGAGGTAAGTTGGCTGACAGCTTGTGCGCCCAGCAAGATGGCTCTGCATGCCACCTGTGGCACCCATGCCATAGGTTCGCCATCATGGACCTAGGGTATGTTTGCTAGTTTTAATTTTTTGTTACTGTTTTGTGCTGCTGAATACCTCAACTGTTTAGTTAGCTCCTGATTAAATAAAAAGTGGAGCTAATTTGGTCATCATTAAATGTACTGAGCAAACCCAGTTATATTTTGCATGGTAACAACTGAGGAAGAAATACAAAACCTCAAACCTACTAGCTTTAAGCTGAAGATATGGGTGGGGGAGAGATATATTTTTAAGTAACAGGAGCACAGATCTATGACCTCACACCATTTACATTATTTCAGCACTATACAGTATTTGTTAGGATAAAAAAACTGAGACAATGGAAAAGACCCAGCTGATAAACACTTTATTTCATGTATTTATCTATTTATGTCCTGTCTTTATTATTTTTATAAATAACTCAAGGTGGCAAACACAAACAATATTCTTTTCTCCTCCTATTTTCCCTCACAACAAAATACTCTGTGAGGTGAGTTGGGCTGAGAGAAGGTGACTGGTCCAAAGTCACCCAGCTGGCTTTCATAATGGAAAAAAAATATTCAGCTAGCAATTATGGGAAAAGAGTTTGGGGAAACCCTTACTGGTGTCATGGGCAGCACATGAATTTAATAAATACTAATTTCTGTTCAATATGCCATAATTTACATTGCCAGGTATTCCCAACAGCCACTGACTAAACACTGAATGAAAAATGCAACAATATTGATGGAAATAGTTCTGATTACTATATATATATATATATAATAACCAAATATCCACATACAAATACCCGCGAAAACCTCAGAAAACATATATATATGATTGTATAGTCAGCAGGTAATCAGATTCAGCTAGAAAAGGAACAGAGATATCTGGTGGAAACAGAGGAATTTCTGAAGGTAAATTGAAGAAAATTTCCCATTTGTGCTATGAGTCTTATAAACTCCACAGTTGCAGACAAAATCAAGTTGTTAATGAAATAAAGTTAGAGCAGTAAGTGAGTAAAATAAGTTCAGGAGTATAAAAAAAGAGAAAGGATTGAAATACTGATATTTGTTTCAACTTAAAATAGGTATGGGTTATTTTCAAAAGATGTTAGTACAATATATAGAAAGTGTTCAGCAAAGTGTTTCATAGGTAGTCTCTCTCTCTCTCTCTGTGT
>JAEANM010004371.1:0-20912 GCA_017656035.1 Myanophis thanlyinensis
CACACACACATTCACACACACCCACACACACCTGTTTACATGTGTATCATTGATCTGACAACAATTTATGAGCATACCTTTTAAAAATAGGTCATATAACACCAGGAAACTGGGTTTTTTCCTAGAAATTTATGATTGTTCTTAAAGTTATATAGTTTAGGAGCTTAATAAATGCTGTAGAGGAAGAGTTTTCATGTTCCAAGGACAACTATAAAAATGGTCATTTATTTATGGGTTAGGCATAAATATTTATTTCCACAATTAAAGTTAAGTAACAGTTCTTTCCCAGAAAAAAAGAATGTGCATGAACATTCTTTTAGGAATGCTATTTCTAAACACCTAAACATTAAAAACAATAAAAACAGGTTATTCTGTTTAAATGCTTTGATTATAGGTATTTGTGTGCAAGCACAGGCACATGTGTGTGTGTGTGTGCGCGCGCATGTGTGTATATATATGCACATGCACTGTATATGGTGCAGTGATCAGAATGTAGTACTGCAAGCAAACTCTGCCCATAGCCAGGAGTTCAATCCTGACAGCCTCAAGGTTGACTCAGGCTTCCAGTCTTTCAAAGTCAGTAAAATGAGGATCCAGATTATTGGGGAAAAATGCTGTCAGTGTAAACACCCCTATGGTATTGTAAAGCACTATGGGGCAGTATATAAGTACTAAGTACTATATATAGTACAATATTACAATCTTCAATTGTATTCTGCAATCTACAACAATCTGCATTCCTTGCTATGTTGTGAAGTACAATATACAATCTCTGAATTTTACCTAAAGTATTGTGTATTCATTTCTCAGAATGTCATGTATTTTTACCAATACCTATTTGAACTGAATTGAAGATCTACTAGTGCAGGGGTGTCAAACTCAATTACATTGAGGGATGCATCAGGGTTGTGTTTGACCTTGGGGGGCCAGGGTGGGTGTGGCTAACTCAACATCACTCCTGTCAGGTGTGCCTGTTGGGGCCCAAGCACTCTGCCAATGAAAATGGGTTCATGAGTTCCGTTTTTGGCTGTGATGGCCTTTGCAACCCTTCTGCCAGTGAAAACAGAGTTCATGCCATGTACAGCCCTGCTGAACTCCATTTTCGCTGGCAAAGGCACTGCAGGCCAGTCCTTTGCTTTTTCCAGGGTGGCCCCATGGTCCAGATCGAATCACCTCACAGGTCGCATCCGGCCCACGGGCTTTGAGTTTGACACCCCTTCACTAGTATGTCATTATGATAATTCTTTATTTTGCAAAGAGTAGACATAGCACACAGTAGCTGGTAATTGAACACAATGTCTTATTGTGACACACATCTCTCCCAGCATTAGGTTGTTCTGGGCTAACTTCATCTTCCTAATCCTAACCCTTGCAAAATTGATATAGCTACATAAATATTTAGTTCATAGCTTGTGGTCCTGGCAGTTGACTGACACTGTTCTTGCTTTCTGTAATACAGTAATTGTATATTCCAAACATTGTTTCCCGGTTTCTCATCTACTTGTTTTGTTCCTCCTTTTCTCTTGTACATACCCAAGACTTTTGTAGGCTAAGGGCCTGTGTGGATTGAGTCTGCCTATGGACATCAGCATATTTTCCAAAATGCAGATATGGCTCAATTAGCAAGACACCTGCAACAGCCCCTTGCATGCTTGTGACTGAACTGTGAGTTGAGGGAGGGAATGATCGACTGATCGACTGAGCTCATCTTTCCTCAAGTTTCTGAGATTGTAAACTTTTACTGTCCTTTGAGAGAAGCAATGAGCTGAAGATATCCTTGGGGAGGTGGGAGTGAGAAGCATTTCTTCCTGACTGCAGCTGCTTTTCTCAACCCATTTATTCCCTATATGCCTCCATACTTTTGGAAAGGCAACATTATTTTCTGCTTCTCTCTAATGTTCTTTTATCTGCACAGGCAACTGACAATCTTTAGTAAGTTTCCTACCTTGCCACATTTATTACAAAACCTATTTTCCCTGTGGTTTGTTTGATCTCGCTTGATGGGAAATTTTTTTTCTTTCCTTGGATACTTTCTTTTTTTCTTTCCTTTTTCAATCTCACTGTCTCTGTGTAGTCCTTCCAGGTACATTGGTAAATGTAGTGTTGAACATCTTGCTGTGAAGAAGAATCCTTTCCACAGAGCATGGCATTTACAAGAGGTGAGATGTTGAAGGAAGGTGGAAATTAATTTAAAATGACCAGCCTAGGACAGAGGGGGCCCATCTATCTGCTTCATGCAGCACCCAGCTTGCAACTACATTTTAAGCCAAGATTGTTTCAAACTGAAAATCCTTAGACTAATGATTAAGAAATATACAAATGCTTACATTTTAATTTCAATTGATATTGTTTACTTTGCAATATTTGTGAGGTTAATTAAAAGCTTCATTAAAATGTTTTTTCTTTCACAAACAGTAATAATTAAGATACAGCTATTAGACTACACACACACACTTTGTAAATATTTAAGTATATCTTTTCATGTGACAACAGTGAAGAAATGATACTTGGCTACAATGTAAAGTAGTGAGTATACAGCTTGTATAACAGTGTAAATGTACTGTTCTCTCAAAATAACGCAATACACAGCCATTAATGTCTAAACTGCTGGCAACAAAGTGAATACACCCCTAAGTGATAATTCCAAATGGGGCCCAAAGTGGCAACATTTTGTGTGGCCACCGTTATTTTCCAACTCTGCCTTAACCCTCTTGAGCACAGAGTTAATCAGAGCTTCACAGGTTGCCACTGGGCTCCTCTTCCACTTCTCCATAATGATGTCACAGAGTTTGTGGATGTTAGATATCTTGAGCACCTCCATCTTCCATTTCAGGATACCCCACAGATGCTCAATAGGGTTTAGGTTTGGAGACATGCTTGGCCAGTCCATTACCTTTAATGTTGACTTCTTTAGCAAGGCAATGGTCATTTTGGAAGTGTGTTTGGGGTCATTATCATGTTGGAATACTGCCAAAGATCCAGTCTCTGAAAGGAGGGGATCATGCTCTGCTTCAGTAGGTCACTGTACATATTGGCATTCATGGTTCCCTCAATGAACTGCAGCTCCCCAGCGCCAACAGCACTCATGCAGCCCCAGACTATGACATTCCCACCACCATGCTTGACTATAGGAAAGACACATTTGTCTTTGTACTCCTCACCTGGTTGCCGACACACACGCTTGACACCATCTGAACCAAATAAGTTTATCTTGTCTCACAGGACATGGTTCCAGAAATCCATGTCCTTAGTCTGCTTGTCTGCAGCAAACTGTTTGCAGGCTTTTTTGTGCATCTTCTTTAGAAGAGGCTTCCTTCTGAGATGACAGACCTGCAGACCAATTTGATGCAGCATGCAGTGTATAGTCTGAGCACTGACAGGCTCACCCCTTCAGACACCTCCACCACTTCAACCTCTGCAGCAATGCTGGCAGCAATTATACATGTATTTCCCAAAGCCAACCTCTGGATAGGACGCTGAGCACAGGCACTCAACTTCTTTGGTCAACTCTGTTCTGTGTGGAACCTGTCTTGTTAAACCACTGTATGGTCTTGGCCACTGTGCTGCAACTCACTTTCAGGGTCTTGGCAATCTTCTTATAGCCTAGGCCTCTTTATGTAGAGCAAGAATTCATTTGTTTAGATCCTCAGACAGTTCATTGCCATGAGGTGCCATGTTGAACTTCCAGTGACTAGTATGAGAGAGTGAGGTCAATAATAACAAATTTAACACACCTGCTCCCTTTTCACACCTGAGACCTTGTACCATTAATGATTCACATGACACCCAGGAAGGAAAATGGCTACATGGCCCCCATTTGGACATTGTCACTTAGGAATGTACTGACTTTTGTTGCCAGCAGTTTAACATTAATGGCTGTGTGTTGTGTTATTTTGAGGAGGCATCACATTTACACTATGATACAAGTTGTATTCTCACTTATTTACATTGTAGCCAAGTGTCATTTCTTCAGTGTTGTCTCTTGAAAAGATATACTTAAATATTTACAAAATGTGAGGGGGTGTACTCACTTCTGTTGGATACTGTACATCTGATTACATTTGATATTTTATGATAACTTTCCCTTTCACTTAAAATAAGCATTTAATCTTTCACCCATACTAATAATTGATCAAAATTGAGGGCATTTTGGATTTATATTTTTAAGGCATTCATTTTAGGTTTATATTTTAAGGCACTTCATAATATTGCAAGACTAATCAGAGCTAGATTGGAGATAAACAATTTCCACATATATTATGCACAATATCCTTCCTCTGGCTAGTCATAATAGTACTTAGTATGTCAGTACTATCTACATTTGGAAGTCTGCACTGAGGTAAACTTATTTGGTTTGCAATCATATCATACCTGCACAGGAATTTGGAAGCTTCTTAGAAATGAGTATGGCCATGAAATAATACAGAAGACAGAAAATCAGACACTGATAGACCACCTCCTCTGATATCACAATTTAGTACTTCATTGCTTCTACTGTCCTTACCCTGAGGTTACTGCAATTATTTCTCTCTACTCTACACTTCCTTCAGATTCAGCTGTTCAGATTATCTACCATTCAGTCTAGATGAAAGCACCACTAAGATTTGTGTTGCCTATCTCTTAAAACTAACAGCAGCTTCTGGAGTCATGCAGCTGAATAATAAAGAGAGAGAAGAAATTTTTTCCTATCTTTGACAGACTTTTCTTATCCTATTATTTTTGGGGCCTCATTAGAAATCAAAATGCTATGAAGTAAAGCAGCATGAACTGGCAAATAATCATTCACCATGACTGTACATCAGCAAGCTAAAATATTCTCTGAGTTAAGCTAAATGGTAATTTATAAACTTTATCCTAGACCAATATGTTGGCATGGCTTTTGAGCAACATATCTGCTGAGACTATTCAATCCTACAAAAGCTTGATTTATTTATTCTGAAATTCTCAATGGAACAAGAATCCATAAATTTATGGTGAGTTTATTACTTCTGAGGTACTGTAAAAAGGCATTACTGACAATATCAAATAAAGATGAGATTCAAATATAGTTCATTCTGTTTTATACCTCAATTTACAGTATTTGAATAGCTACAGAAATACTTCTAACTGTATATTAAGTGAAACCATAATCAGTGACCTAAATTGAGTTATCTTATACTAACAACAAATATAAAATAGTTGAGTAGTGCTAACATTACCATGTGAAAGTTAGATGAGAATACCAAATATACTATCATATACTAATTGTTCTTTAAACATTTTCTCTATAATTATGTTGCTAAATGTAGTTGCTTTTATCTTTAAATATATTCCATTAGAATATTAGATCTCTACGTCTATTGCCATCTAATGTTTAAATTGATAAGTAGATCAGAAACCTATTTCTCTTAATTCGCCAAAATGAACTACGCTTTTATTTAATTAATGATTGCTTTAATCTGACTATATGCTTAATTTTCTTCATTGTAGTAATTTACAATCATTGTTGTGGCTGCAGCGTATGGGTATGTCCCATCTCTGACCTTGGTTGGGTTGCACTTCCTTATTCAAGAGTGCTGTGCAGTCTTGGGTACCTTCCTGGCATAATAGCTCCTGCTCAATGACAGCTTGCATAACTTTATCTAGTGTACAAATTACACTCTTTCTTTGATTGGGCAGCCCTTCAGAAAATCTCTTATCCCCTGGTCATCTCACTGGTCTACTTGAGGCTGCCTTAATAGACCATTTAAAAGCTTCAAGTTGTCTGGTATGAAGCAGCATGGACAGCAAGGTACGTGCCTCAGTATGTCCATGTAATATCTCTGTTTCACAAACTACAACAGGTGCCAGACTGCTATTAAGATAAATTATTTGGGCCTGGTTACTTGAGGGACCACTTGTCTCTGATAGTTTCTACCTGCCCAATTCAATTGGGCAGGTTAATGTGCTCTGAGCTCCTTGATTAAACAATGCCACCTATAGGGACCCTATGGATGGAAGTGCACCTTCTCTGTAGCAGTACCTGGTCTCTGACATGAAATTATTTCCAAGATTTTTATTTCTAAGCCCAGTGTTATTGGGAATTAGGCAGCTAAATAAACACAGGCATCTCTGCAAGAAGTGGGATCTTTTTCTTCCTTGACCTTCTGTTTTGTCATTTGCAGGGAAACTTCTGTTTTCCTTCAAATGATGGCAAGAAATGCGGTGGAGCTGAGCTGAGGCAATGGTATGCATGCCCACAGAGGAGGCTCTGAGTGCCACCTCTGGCACACGTACCATAGGTTTGTCACCACTAGTAGAGAGTTTCCCACTTGAGCAGGAGATTGGAGTAGAAGACCTCCAAAGTTCCTTCCAACTCTGTTATTCTGTTAAAGAATCACTACTCATTCCTATTTTATGGCCCATTTGATTGTGATATTGTCTAGCAGAGATATAAGGGAACAAAACAAAAACCACTGATGCAAGGAGAAAAAGAACATTTGTCTTCATATTGCTATAAACACTCATATTTGATTTCACTTCAGGATTTGGTTGACACCTACAAAAGCAAACAAGCATTTTGGAGGGAAAAAAGAAAATACACTAAAGTTCATCCACAACAACCAATAGATTTCATGATTTACATAATTATTACTAACTCTGGATCCAAAGTATAAAAGAAAATGGAGAGATACAGTTCTTTTTCTTCCATTTAGTTATTGTTCATATTTTTGTAGCTCAAATCTGGTAATCCTGCACCAGGACTGACCAAAGAGTTGTTGTCACCCAGGAAAAAACAAGGTGTTGAAATTCCCTCTTTCAAGTTCTTTAATCCCAGGAACATTGGGATAGTCCATTATCCATTACATTTGAGAAAATAAGCTAATGTAGGATGCACAGTACAGATGCTATGGCCTGAATCTCCAACAGAGAAGAAAAGTTAGGGGGAATTCAAGACAACCATCTATCACCTAAGCCAATTGCCTAATATTTTTTTCCTAAAAATAGGATTTATTGTATCCTATCTTTACTGGTTTATTGTAAGGAAGATGATAATTACTTCTTTCGTAACAGTTAAACTATGCTTTAATGTAATTGTATCCAAATGAATTGCCTCCCTTTTCTCCTCCCATTTTTTTTAAGCCAGTGAGATTATATTGGTCTTATACTGAATTTATGTTAGCTTACTAAATAAGTTATGTTCTTGCAAAAATAAACCATCTAGGACCAATGTGATAATCATCATCATTTCAGCTGGCAGTTATAATTACAGAGTTAATCAGAAGCAATTGTAATTTGGCTTAAAATGCTGGATACAACTGTGAAATTTATTATTATGAATATCAAAAATAGCCTAGAACACAAGTTAAATTAATAACATAAAATTATTTAGCATAAGCATAAAGGTTAAAATTATTCCCATTTGTCAAGGTTATAGAGAAATGTATAGTCAGATATAGAGGCAGCATTATATGGATGAATAAGTAACAATGTACCGGCTTGCATAGCATAAACTTTGCATATGGTCAACAGATTATATGTTTATCATGTTTCTACAAAACATCAAATTTTCAGTGTTAATAAAGTGCTCTGAAAGAGAATATACATTTCCATGAAATATACAATTTCTCAACGGATCCCAGCATTACAGCTAAAATTAATTCTAAATTAATTTTATTATACAAAATTTAATAATAAATGAAGTAAAATATAGAAAATAATACTTCCTTTATACAGTTAGTAGGCTGCATTTTTAAAATATTATAACAAAAATGAATGGGAAAAATGAATATTTGAAACCAAATACTTTAGACTCTAAATATCTGATTTATGAATATTGAACAAGACCTCAAAAGGTGCAGGATTAGAAAAGTGAAGGGCTTGAAAAGGATAAAAAAATAAATAGAGATGACAGTACAGAGAGATCAGAAATAGAAACCAAGATAAGTTTGACCAACAGTTGACTGCTTACATTATAATGTATCTGATCTAATGGATCAAATGCAAATATTTGATTTAATTGATGATTCCATAGTACTGATTGAAAAAGTTTATACAACATGAACTTGCTTGTCTGTTTTTTAAATTTATTCCATTATTCTGAACTCACAGTGTAATGGAAATAAATCTAGGAATCTATTTCATGTAGTGTTGTACTTTACTAACAGAGACAGTCTCACATGACTAGAAAGTAAAGAAGCAAAATTCGATCTAGTTTTATTTTCAACTCTAGTTCAGTTTGTAAAAAGTAAGCAATACTAATGTCAGTGTGTTTGGTTCACAGACTGAAAGAGGCATAGTAACAAGGTCAGCCAATGGGAACTGTTTGGAAACTGAAACACTATTTGCTGGAGACAGAAAGGAGCCTGGATGTAGCTTAGCTCTGCAGCTTTAAACAAGTCTGTGCTCAGCTCTGAAACTGAAACTGAAACTTAAGCATGCTGTGCTGAGCTCTGAACTGAAACTGCAATTTAACTTCTCCTCTGCTTGTGATTTCTTCTTCTCTTTACCACATTGAAAGAGCTTTTGGTATTATATATTTCCTTCATGTTATGCTACGTATAAAGAGAAGTTATTGGATCTTGCTGAGTTCATTTACTTGTGTGTGCTTCTGAATATGATTGCTGCTGCAAACTCTGACATAATAATCATAAAATTGATTGTGAAAAGAAGATTTGTTTTTCAATGAAGTTTCACAAAATTAGAGTTGGGAATAGACCTGAGAAGACTTCTCTAGGGAAGCTTTAAGCAGAGTTGATGCAGATAAAATTCAGCACTTGGCCTGTAAGGCACTTATGAGAATTGGGATCAAATATTTGGAAAAGATGATAAACCTCTAAGAAATATACTTACATTGTGCTTTGTGAGATTGGAGATATTAATCGCTATTGCTTGCAGCCAGTCAATACAGTCTTCAGCAGACAGACACTGAATTATTCCACTGCAAATGCCATCCACAGCAACTACTTGGAATGCATTTTGCCTGTAAACATAAAATAGATTAACTTGGGATCTAATCCAACACTGTCAATTTAATATTACCAGTTTAATAATATTGCAGAAAAAAAATCATCCCACTTATATAATTCTCACAATACAAGTTATCCACCAAACTCTTGTTGTTTTTCAAACTATTATATTATTATATGATTCTCTCTATATTTAGCATGTTTACATGGCATATGATGAGATAAAACTTGGCAAATCAAGTAAGACCAGCTGAATACAAATTGCTTATACTGCTGCTTTTCTTACACAAAAAGCTTGAAAATGTAGGAGTTTGGCAGATTGTAGAAGCTGTAAGGGCTGGTACAAGGTGCTTTTCAGACATTATGGTATAGTTTGAGTCTACTGATTCTGGCTCAGAGTTACCTGTGTAACTGGGGAATTTTATAGATCTATACAGCATCAGTGATATCTTTTTCCACAAGTAAAGAGGCATATTTTTTGCAAGGATCTTAATTATAACTGAGACCACAATTTTTCTACATAAATTAAAACATATCAAATTACTTCTTAAGCAAGAATGAAGTACGGTTGGTAAGTTTGCTTATATTTATTTATAGTTATATTTTTTTATTTATTTACTTCCATTACATTTGAATGATGTGGCTTTTTAAATTCTTTCTGTTATCTTTTGTTACAGTTGAAGGATGCCAAACCATCTATAATCACTAAGCACATTTCATCCATCCAGCCATTTATATGAGTCATACAGTGGCTCATATATGAGCCATAACCTGGCCAGCTGACAAAACAATAAAAATATTTTAAGAAACAGAGAACCACAATAAAAACTATTGACACCCAATACATATTCTCCAATACATGATTGTTTTGTCTTGCTGGGATCCAGCCTCATTTTGCCCCAATGCTTGAAGGAAGATCCAGCTCTTCAAGGCCTTCAATAATATCTTATTAATATCTTATAAAACATAAGTCATCCAGTATTACTGAAAATGCAATTGGTGATAGAAGGCAACTATTAAAATTCTATAGTTCAATATAGAGTAGATAAAAGTTGCATTGAGTTTAGTGTTGCCCATTACTGCTTTATAGTTTTCTAATTCTATTCTGTAGTGGCCATACAAATAGTTTTAAAACCACTACTATTGTCTGCACTTCATCCTGGATACAATAGTAAATTTCTTTGTATAGCATAATCAGCACTCAGGAACTAGCAGTGGAAAAGGTCAAGGACAAGGTTCAAGTAGAAATAGTGCTTTTATGGCAGACACAAGAAACCCCAATAATAAAGATCAGCTGCTGGAGAATCCAGCAATTCAGCCAGCTAAATTGCTCCACGGTTTAAATCTACCTTTTCCTTTTCTTTACATAGACTTCTCATTTCTCAACTTTGGGGAGCCCTTGACCTGTGTCTTGATAATAGATCTGTGTGGTATCAATCTTTTTTGTTCCAGCCTTGGAACTTTATCTTTACTTTATGCCAATTGTGCTTCTGTCATTCTATCATATTTACTTCTTCAAAAGTTATCTAACATTAAATAAAGGAATATTTATTTGTAAAGAATTGATGAAATATTTTAGGCTGAGACCTAAGTGAGGGAGTGCAGGAAAAAATATTTTAGAAAATTATGTGGGAATGATTTCAATGTGTCAAACAATAAAAATGGAATAAAAGCTTAAAATCTTTGTGACTGACAAATAAATGATTAAAAAGAAATCATAAATATGTAAGAATGCTGAAAAATGGTAAAGTTTCAGGATTAATGAAAGTAAGCTGTAAAATGTCAAAATATAAATTATGGAGTACCTCTGATATGTTTTTAGAAAATATGCAAAAACTTCATCTCTACCTGGCAACTGGAAGAATGTAATTGCTGTTCCCCTATATCAACAGGGGTGGGGAACAATGGCCCTTTTATAACTTTTGGACTTCAAATCCTAGAATTCCTGAGCCAGTCACGCCAGCTCAAGAATTCTGGGAGTTGAAGTTCACAAGTCATAAAAGGACCATCATTCCCCACGTCTGCTCTCTACAAAGGAAAATGTAGCAAGGTATGCAATAGTACAGGCTTATGTATCCAGGGGAGATGCAACATTAGAATTTTTTATTATTTCTTATTCATTATCTGTATTTTTATAATATTGCTTACTATCCCCAAAATAAATAAAGTGATGAGCACGTTTACAATTACAAAATTCAGTACAAGTATAGATAAAACAGGTAAATAGCATTACATTAATGGCAAAAATGAAACAATTACTACATTTTATATGAAAAAATAGTACTTTAATAAATCACAAAAAACGTCTCTTACCCAATCCAGCCTCAATAACATAAAATAACTAAAGCTCTCATTTTTACTAGCAGAGCTGAATTTTGTTTCACGAGGATGATGGTGATAATTTTTTTCAAAAATTAATCAGGGAAAGAGTTAGACTGTTAGAGGATTCAAAGTTTAGCTCCATAATTTTATTTTATTTTCAAGTTTTTTTATTTTTTAGCAAACACATCAATATGTGAAGAGCGTGGGTCCTGGGTGTCATACATTTTGGTACATACAAAAATATTTATCACTTTACAATTAATGGTCTTGCATAATTCCAATAATACTACACTTATTTATATAATTATAAACTTCTCTTATCTAATTATTCAAAATTTTAATATGTTCTCTTTGTGCCATGTTTTCTATGTTACCTGTCTATTATTAAAATAGTCTTAATCATTTTTATCATATTTAACCATTTATATAATAACAAATTAATAATATACACACTTGTTATATTATTATCTTCGATCCATAATTATTCAGAATGTAAACCTTCATTGTTGAATTATTCAATATTGTGTTACATCATCTTTATGTCAATCTTATCCAGTATATCATATATCTTACCATAGTTATAAAATTATTATCTCAATTTATTACATTTCACACAATTTATATAATTGATAATATTATACATATTCATATTAAGTTTAGATTAGATTTCCCTTAATCCAAGTGTATATTTTATTAGTTCCCGTCTATGTAGTCTTCCTTCTTATTCTAACTATTAGCTGTGCCACTGCTGTGTTTAAGGGTGTTTTCTCTCTACCCATCGTCTCTTACCGGTTTTGATTCTTTAATCAATCCTTTCTTAACTTGGCTCCCCTATTTTTCTCTTGAATCTCTATCTCTTGCTTCATCTATTTCTTGGCTGCTCTTTGTAAACTTTTCTCCACTCTCTATTCTTTCCCACTGTCTGTTTTCCAAAATTTCTACTCTTATCCCTGTCTGTTTTCAGACTCAATTTCCAGATTCTTCAGTTACTCTTTTAATTCTGTTATAAAACTCTCCCTTGATTTATTTCATCCATTCTTATTATTTTTAATATTGTCTCTTTTCTACCATTTTGTAGATTTAGTACTATTTGTTGGTTTAATTGTATATTAACTCCTGTTTTTTTGTGTTGACTTCTCCTTGTGGTTTCTTGCAGCATATCCATTATGGACTTTAATTCAGTCTTTATTTCTTTATACTCAGTTGTCCACATCTCCCTTGTATTTTGAAGTAAAGATATCATCTCATCCCAAATATTCATCTTTTCTTGGTTAAACATCTCACAACAATTTATTGTATCCTTTTTTTATCCAGTAATACAACAGTCATTTACTCAAGTATTAAATCACTTCTCCAACAATCAGCTCTCTCAGATCTCTGTATCCCCAAGTCAATCAGTCTGTTACAGTTCAATATTTATTATAGTCCTCAGGGGTCTAGAAATATTCTTCTAATTATTTTTAAATTCCTTTGATCAGTTCAATAATTCATTCTTATTTTTATTTCCACAGTATGTAATTTTTCTTTCCATAAGCAGGGGGCAGTATTGAGTTGAATTTAAATTCAATGTTAAACAGTTTTTCTAAAGTCCATGTTTGAAAAGTAATGTGAATAAATAATTCCAACACTTTAAAGTGTCTCTCCCAACCCTGCTAAATAAATTTGAAACCCAATCTTCTGTATTTGAACAAGATTTTTTTTTGCCTTCCCCTTTAATTTTTTCCCTTCCATTTCAAGCCATTTCTTTTCCTCCAAATTTCACTTCACTACAAATTCAGGATGGTTGTGAGTCCCTTTCTTTTTTTTTAAATAGTCTTTGGGGGTCAAAATTAAATTAAAAGCAAATTTCCTCTCACCCAGGTCTGCACACTGTCCACTGACGCTTTTCCAGCACAGTTCTTAGATGTTTGCCAATTGTCCCAGCTTTGTGGTGGCCATATTAGGCTGCCTCTTTGTCCTGCCATAGCATGGAGGAATTTAAGCCTGGGAGTTCTGCAGGAGAGTTGCAGGCTCTCCTCAACCTCACCGGGCACCCTCCTTGGCTTTACCACTCCTACAGGGCAGCTTTTCTGTTTCAGATCTCAAAACACATGAAAGCATACCTGGCTGTATGCCACAACTAATGAGGAGATAAGCAACCCCCTGGCTGAGAGCCCAGAATGTTATCTCAATTAAAACAAGGCTTCATAGAAACTCATGGATTCTCTGAACAACCTGTCTACATGGCTGACTTAGTAAAACTGTTGTTTCCTGCAAAGTTGTCCTCCCTTCACTCCTCCTATAAGCTCCCTGGGAGGGTCCAATCATTAGCCACCTGTAGTCTATTTTCTTCTCTGGCCCTGCTTTCGAAGCTGCTACCCTCCTCTTTGCAGCCCTACACATTCACACATCAGCAACAGCCTCCCCCTGTTCTTCCTTACTGTTTCCTGACTCAGAAGGCAACTGGTGGCCGACAGGCCTCTCTAGTCCCTGCTCTGACTCTAAACACTCCCAGAGTTTTCTTCAGCCTCCAGGGAAGTCCCATAGTGTTCATCACTGTCAGATTCCACCAAAAGCTCAGCCAGCTGCTGTTGGGCCACACTTTTGGTTCCCTTAGGAGCCCACAAGCAGGGGAAGGCTAGAAGAGAAGCTTCTAATAATGCTGTGATGTCAACTGGAAGTCAGTTCTATAATTTATGATTCCTGTATTACACTATTTGGTCAAATTGAAATTAAAGGATAACCTGTGACATATCCAAAATTGTAAGGGAATGGGAAAGCCATCCAAGTGTTCCATATCACTATGTCTGGAACATCTATGCTGACTGCTAGAATATCAGAAAGTGGATTGATTTAGTGGCACAAAGTAATAAGTAATTATGAATTCTACTGAAAATATTTATATGCTGAAACAAAATGCTGAAGCAAAATGAATGCAAAGTGTTCAGCTAATAGTCTTTTTGGCACTTAGCCTAAAGAAATATAATGGATCTAAGTAGCCATAGAGGAAGTATCCATGTTTCAAGATCTCAACCTGTCTTTAAGTTTGCCAATTGGAAATTTTGCAACTTGCCCTGTACAATTTATGTACAGACTAAAAATCAGAAATGTAAAACTTGTTAATTCAAATCAACCAACCATTCATAATGGTTGCATCACAGAAGATGTATCATCATCATCAACCATCATCACCACTAGGTGGTATCTACTTACCTGCACATATCTGATCCTGGGAGATACTGAGAAAATCTTGAATGAAGAAGAGGAATTAATCGGAGATCACACCACCTCTTTTCCCATCTAAGACCTGAAGACGTTGGCCATGAAGAACATGAAAGTGTATCCTGAAAACAGATGTCAAATACCTTTGATGTTTTATTTTATAATAAGCATTTACAATTAATAAATATTTGACTAAATATTTTCATTGTTTTTTCCCAAAATTCACGGCCATTAGATTTTTCCTCTCAACTGAAATAGCATTAGGTTTTGTCAACAGCTCTGTAGAATCAAACTTGTGTTTCATTGTACCCTACTAAAATTAAAAGTATGCCGTAATAAATTAAATTCTAGCACTTTTTGACAACACATAACTGAGTAATAGTAAATAATTTTTACTGTTTTAAAGCAGATTCCTGAGAATACAGTGGACAGTCAAGGAAACAAACAAATGTATCATCAAACAAATCATCCTAGAATTCTTACTTGAGGAACAAATGAACAGGTTCACATTATTCTACTTTTGAAATATTGTACAAAAATCTAGTCCACAACAGAAGGATCTAATATTCAGAAAGGTGGAAAAAAAGAGAAGATAACAAGCAATAAGGTAGATGGACTCAGATACAGTAATGATTTGAGTACACAATTCGAAGACCTGAAAGACCAAATTAGGGACATGATGGAGAAATCTATATGGCTGTCAATAATCAATACTAAAATCAATTCATCAATATTTCATTCATTATGAATAAATAAATTGATTGTTTAATATTTTAATGGAATCACAAACTCATTCTGGCCTAATCTCAGCATTCTCATAGTTTTGAATCATAACAAAAATGTTGTTTTCAATTCTAAACTTAACTATATATAGTGGCACTTAAAAGTTTGTGAATCCTTTTGAATTTTCAATATTTCCACATAAATATTACCTAAAATTATCTGTTTTCCAAACAAATCCTATAACTATATAATAGGGTGACCAACCGTCCTCTTTTGCCCGGACATGTCCTCTTTTTACGTCCTGTCCGGGACGTCCGGGTGGGTTTTATAAATTTTATAAATTTACCCGGATGCCACGGACTGGATGTAAAAGTGGCGACGTCATGTCCGGGAAAATGGAGAAAAGTGAGAAGCTCCAGCAAGAAGTCCTGGAACAAGCTTCTTGCTTCTCAGCCTATTTGCGGTCGATTTTCGGCGAAGGTAAGGCCCCACCCCCCCCGCCCCCCCATTGCCGCCGCCGAAATGCCCCCGTTGCCGCCACTGATGCCCCCGTTGCCGCCGCCAAAATGCCCCCGTTGCCGCCGCCGATGCCCCCGTTGCCGCCACCGAAATGCCCCCGTTGCCGCCGCCGAAATGCCCCCGTTGCCGCCACCGAAATGCCCCCGTTGCTGCCGCTGCCGCCATTGCCGCCGCCGAAATGCCCCCATTGCCATCGCCAAAATGCCCCCATTGCTGCCGCCAAAATGCCCCCGTTGCCACCGCTGCCCCATTGCCACCGCCGCCGCCGACGTTGCCGCCGCCGAAATGCCCCCGTTGCCACCGCCGAAATGCCCCCGTTGCCGCTGCCGCCGCCGCCAAAATGCCCCCATTGCCGCTGCCGCTGCCCCGCCCCCGACGCCCCACCCCCAGTGATGCCGATGGCACCCCCCCGGCCGACGCCCCCCCGCCGACGTCCCCCCATCCTCTTTTTTTGTTTATCAAATATGGTCAGCCTACTATATAAAGACAATCCAATAAATAAATGTGGTAAAAAAAATCTATTTGCTCATTAAATTTATTGGGAAAAAATATTCCAAAACTAATTGTTAGTATATGGCAAAAGCACGGGAATGTCTTGAATTATAGTTAATTAGAAGGGAAAATTAGAGTCAGGTGTTTCAATCAATGGGATGATAATCAGGTCTGAGTGTCAGAGAGCCTGCCTTATTTAAAGAAGAAAATTCTGAGTATTCACCATGAAATAAACATATACCTACACCCTCTAATATCAACATATTCTGGTGTTCAAAAGGGAAAAAAAGGATGTATTTAGGCCCCAAACACACAAAGTGTGAAAAAAATGCAAAGACCCCAAGAAAAGCTATATTAGTGAATTGTAGAAAAAAAAAGTCAAGCTATTCTTGACTGAATCCATCTAGTCTGTTTTAGAAACATGCTGAACAATAATGCTATAAAGAATTTTGATTGTTGTTGTTTCTTGTCTCTGGATCAGTCAGTACTATTATGCATTAACCTTGAGAAAAAACATTGAAGATATCTCTCACAGTCTTAATCATCCGGATCTCATCATCACAAATTAGCACAATTAAGGAGGAAGGCTTATTTATATTGACTTTACAAATTACAGAGTTTCTTATTGTATATTAACAAATAGTAAAAACACTATTCGTTATTTACTATTTTACTGAATACTTCCAGCACTGGGATAAAAACATTTCCAATCTTTTTCATACATTAAGAAACCTCCATTTCAATTCATGTAAAATAAAATGTTAACACACTGTTAGATTGTGTTCATACTTCTTAATCAAAAACATTTTCAAGTTCTTGACAATCTCATAAATCATTCTCTTACCGTATTATTGGGATGATAGTTAAGATGTAAACCACTGTCACACAGAGGTGAGGATGTGCCACTACTTTGATCACTAGGGACACCTAATAAAAAAATATAATTTATTTAAATACATGTCTGAGTTATAAAAACTTTCTACTTGGAATTGACATTTATCTAGCATGGTTAGAAGTCAGCAACAGATGAAGGAAGAGTATTTTCTCAGTTTTGTGGAGTGTTGTAAAGTATTGTAAGGATACTAATCTTTGATGTGAGAATTTCATGTAAAACACTCATGTAACTTACTGCAGTATTCACTTTAACCATTGTTTTTTAAAAAAAATAATTGACAACTATATGATGTCAGAAGGTTTAGTATATTATCTGCTTGCAATATCTCTGATCTGCTAAATTTCCTGTCTTCCAAATAACCAACTCAGGAAAGTAAAATGCATTAAGAGCATGAAGTAGCCATATAAGTAGTCATATGTGTACTTTAAGGACAGCCTTTATTTGTTTTATATGGTAGACATATTTTGATTGGTATACTATCATGTTATATGTAATAAAAACTGAATGGCTTTATTTGTAAAGAGCAGCAGATTTTTATTTAGTATGTAAGAATAGCCAGCAGTAACATGCTGTGTTCAATTTCATTCTTCTCTTGCCGGAAAATATTTGGAAATGTTGACATTCCATTTTACATTAGTTATCATTAACTGCAATGTTCATATGCTGACAAAATGTGTTTCAAATAAAATCCAATTTATTGTTATGATCAAATATCAGTAATGTTAAAAGAACTTGAACAAGGAGAATAAAATTAAATTAGTTTAATTTATATTAATAAGACAGGAAAATTGATAAAATAAGTCCAGAGTGGAAAATTTATCACATTTGTACTAAATATTGCCACATTTTCACTGCAGCTACATAGAATTTGGCTACTATATTGATAACGGTAATAGCATGGCTGGAATCTGAATGAAGATCAGTATAGCCTTCTTCTGTGTATTTATACTATATATGTAGATCCCTATAAAATTTGCAGTGAAACTGCACAAGTTGGTTAGTTTTCCTTTCTCGAGAGGCACATGAGCAGACATGTTCTATTGATAAAATGTTAGTAAACCTGACCTATAATTGTGCCAATAGTAGCATATGGTGACTGGCTTTGAAGAAATATTTCCTCAGTCTGGGAAAGGTTGCTGTAGTATAGATAACTTGCAAATTGCCTTTCAGTATTAGGGTTTTGGTATTCCGGGAGAAGATGCTAGCTTCAGTTTGGTACTCAAGAAAGATATGGTTAATTTTACGTAGGTTTTCCTTGTATTTGCCAACTTCAAACAACCGTCTATATACTACTGGAACTCTTATGACCATAATCTTTAGCTGGAAAAAACAATGCATCATAGGATAACTATTTTTGAACCATGGTCTCTTAAATGGGCTAATTTCAAAATGCTTCCAATATCCAGGACCCATGACTCCTATGGGATTGAAATTTGGCAAATTAGATAGCTTTAGTACTCTCGTGCTGCCACAGCAAAACCCAGAGGTTCAGTAGACTGATCTTGGTCTAGTCCTCCATTGGCCAGTAGAGCTGCCCTTCCTTTGGTCACTGGAAATCAGATAGTCCAGACTCTCCATAGATACCAGAAGGATGTAAGCCATGGTCAAGTTTGCAAGGAAGTCAAAAGTTGTTCCCACTCCCATTGGTTTTTTGTCCTTGGTCATTCTATTTAGCTATTATATATCTTATCTCTGAAACAATGACCCCAAAAGTCATGAATTGTCTACTAGGCTATAAGGTTGGCTTGCATGAGCAAACATAATTAAGCTTAACCACAATTACAACTGTATCAATCAATTTTAGTAATAACTATAAGTCTTTGAATGATATTCCAGTGACTGCCTTCAATTATCCGTTTTTTTAATGTATCAATAATATTTTTCTAGTCCACTGTCCACTTATGTCCAGATATACTAATAGAGATTTACAAGATTGTGAACTTGGATTTGGAGTGTTGTTATGTTTGGAATAATATATTCAGTATTCTGGAGTTTATTCCAGGCTGGGATAAAAGGACATTTTGCTTTATCCCATTATTTTAAATGTTTCCTGATCCTATAATCTTCTTCCCAAGTCATGAAAATATGAAGTAGACATTAGTCAATAAAGCAGCAGGTACTAATTTTCTGGTTGATGTGTAACTAGATCATAGACTTAAGTCATGCTGTAGTTCTTTGTTCCTACTGGTTCAGTCTGAGAGATGAACTTAAAAACTAAGTACTAGAAACCTGGAAAAAAAATCACTTGAACAGAGCTATCTCTTAAAGTACTATTCACATTGAAAAATCTTCAAGATAGCCTTGTTTGCAGAGTGTAGAAGAACCAGTTCAACTTCCCTGTGAGTGCTGACCAAAATATAGCAATAGCAATAGCACTTCGACATATATACTGCTTCATAGTGCTTAACAGCATTCTCTAAGTTGTTTATAACCCAACAATATGGGTCCTCATTTTACCAACCTTTACCAACTCCTGGCAGTGGGAAAAGTTTGCCTGAAATACTACTGTGGCACCAGGGCTTCCACTGCGCCACCTCAACTATACTATATATAGGGGAGTGTATAAAGTGGAAGAATTTTAGACACATGATAAAGTCTAACCATCCTCACAGCAAGTTTTAATCACATGAAGAAGACATCACACTTTTCAAGCAAAGATTACATTTCATGTTGTAATAAAGTATAGGTGATAGAGAAAGGCTCCTTGTGAAATATTTTCAGGGGAGTAAAAAAAGATCTACTGAGAATAGCTGTGACTGCATAAATGTCAAATCTAGCAAAAGAAGGCCAGAGACAGGATCATTTTTTAAATTGTTTGTTTATCCTGCTTTCCCAAAGAAAGGGTAATGAATTTTGTACTGTGACAACTGGCAAGTACCAATGACTATTGAGATCAGCCTTTAAAGTAAGATTGCAAAAAGATGCTCCTAAGAATAGCAGATACTTGTTTCAAAACCGTTTTTATGCTTACATGCACAATCTTCATTAAGGGGCAGTTTCAGAAATGCAGGTGCTCTTTTGAGAAAAGACACAGTTAGGGTTACTTCTTCTCCAGCATTCCGTAGAACTTGGACCTAAGGAATAAATGAAAAGGACTGAAACAACATTCTTCTTGGCACAATATTGGAATTTAGCTTTTCTTGCTTGCTTATTTAACTGAAGAAGAAAACTGTAAAGTAATACTGAATCGTTACTATCTTTAGGTTTTCTTTTGAATTCTTCAATAATTTATTTTTTTTGAAAAGCATTTGTTCAACCTAAATTTCTGCTTGACCAAAGAAACCCTGCCCTTCATTGCACACAGATTTGAACTATTGTCAGTAATTTGGAAATAATGGGATATTTTTTTTTAAATTGGAGTTTATATCAATAAAACTCTATATGATCTACAGAAAGCTGAATCTTAGAACTGACGCCAAGTGAAATAAACATCTTGTCTGCAAAATTTCTAATCTGAAACACCAAAACTCAAAACAAGGACAAAGTAATAGCAGAACATTTCAATTATCCAGGATGCTCCAAGCAGACCTCAAAGGGACTGTTTTGGAAACACAGGGCCTTTACAACACCACTGAGTGAGAAATAGTTGAAGTCATATACTTGCAGGCAATATCAAGTCCGTACAATGGGTTAAAATGTATTATAATTGTTAAGTGGAATGTTATTTGTAATCTCACATGTAATCCTGCATCTACATATCCAACCAATTCTCCCTTCCCTTTTGCCTCCACCCACTCTCGTTTGAATCCTACATCAGTCTAGCCCAGGGGTGGGCAATTATGGCTCCTTCATGACTCGTGGACTTCAACTCCCAGAATTCCTGAGCCAGCCAT
>JAEANM010004372.1:0-20911 GCA_017656035.1 Myanophis thanlyinensis
AAAAGTCAATCTTGCTACAAGAACAACTAAAACTACTTTTATTGAGATCGGCCATAACTGAAGTTTGCAACTCTAATTCTCTTCTTAGGAGGTAACATTCTTATTATACAGGTAGTCTTCGCCTTATAACAGTTCATTTAATGACCATTTTATATATGTATATATTTATACATTTTTCTTTAACATACATTGATGCTTAGTAAACAGTGTATTAATCTGGGCCAATTTACTTATACATAGTAATAGTAGTATTATACATAGTAATAGTAGTAATAATATTATTTAATTATACATATTAATAATAATTGTTCAACTTCTAACTTCTACCAGTATTAACTAACCATTGACAGAACAAATCCCATCTTAAAAAAATATCCTGTATCTACTTCACGCTTTATCTTTAGTGTTAACATATCCATTTCTGTACGCTGAAATATTTTTTTACATTATATTGTCATCTGTAGGAATTTCCTCATTCTTCCAGTAACTTATTAGCTAAACCTTGTTACATTGGCTTTTGTCAAAGGAGGAGGTGTAATTCCTCATCTATTGGCTTTTTGGTTGTCCTTATCTGCTTTAAGGAAGGAGGATTAATTTAAGGCATGCCAGTTTGCTAGTACAGGTAGTCCGCAACTTGCAACAGAGTTTATTTAATGACCGTTCAAAGTTACAACAGCGTTTTTCAGTTATAACCTTTGCAGCATCCACCATGATCGTGTGATCAAAATTAAGATGCTTGGCAACTGGTTCATATTTATGACCATCGCTGTGTCTCAGGGTCATGCAATCCCCTTTTGTGCCCTTCTGCAAAGCAAAGTCCATGGGGAAACCCGATTCACTTAACAACCGGGTTACCAATTGATCAACTGCATTGATTCACTTAACAACTGTGGCAAGAAAGGTCGTAAAAGGGGGCAAAACTCACTTAACAAATATCTCACTTAACAACTGAAATGTTGGGCTCCATTATTGTCTGTATTTCCTGATGAAATTAAAAAAAAAAATGTATAATCTCCTAACTAACTGCAGTTTGTCCCTTCGTCACATTTGAGTGCCACACCACCATTCCCTTGCTAATCTGACAAAAACTCAACCAGAAGTAAAAATTTATTTCCAGCAAGAATTGAAAGAGCATTTCAGGATCAGACCAAAATTAATTGATCATATATATATATATATATATCTTACTCACCGTATCTGTATTAAAGTTCCCATGACCTTCCAAATGGGCCTCAAGCCCTTGACTCTTGCTCTTTGGAGGGGACAGTGGGAGAAACGGCTTCTTCCCATTTGGCTTCTGCTTACTGGTTCCCGGTTGCAAATTGCTTGCTGTTTTGTCATACACGCCATCCCCTACTTGGGCTTCTTCTGCAGCCTTCCACAATCTAGGTTTCCTCCCTTCTACCTCTAGGTCTCTGTGACTGGGCTGGAGGTTCTTCCTAAATTTTGCAGCTCCAGCTGGGTTGACTTCAGCAGCCAGCCCTTTCCCAGCTTGAATCAGAAAATAAAACAGCATGGAAAGCCCAAGGATGGTCATGCTAGATACCTTCATACTGTTGTCTTGACTGTTCTTGCCCAACTATGTAAAGACTTGGAGCGTGTTGGAGAAGCTTGAGTGTCTCTTCTTTTCCATGCAGGGATGGTGGAAGCCTTTTATGACTTCAGTGTCCCAGCTCATCCCACTCCACCCCCCACCTTCTCTTACACAAATACACATCTTCTCCCCCCCCCCCCTTTGTTATGATATCAATTTTATGGCTTGTATCGTCTCCTTGGAAATTTTCTTCCGCTTTCCTCCCCTCACCCCTCCATTTCTCCATCCCAGTAACACCCAACTTCTTTGCAAAGCATGTACTCCCATTCAGACATGTGCCTAATGTCATCTTTCTCCTCCATTGTGATAATGGAACATTTCCTACTCCTCCCTTTGTTGGGGATGAGCAGGTGCTCCAAGGCACTTTGAGAATTTTGCTGGTGAAAGAAAGAAAGAAAGAAAGAAAACATTCTGCCTGATGAGCAAGTGATGAGTACATCTCTCCTCCCCGCCCCCTGTTCTTCTGTAGAAATATTGATCATTCCTTTTTAGTCCTCAACTATTGCAATAAAGAATAAACAGATCAATCCATGTTAGTGGCAGTGATAATCTGTTCTGTCCCAATATTTCTACTAAAACTATTATTTCTCCCTCTAAAACATGCATTTTTAAGTATTTTTGAGACAAGCATCAATTCAGAAAATATGAACTTTGAGGAATATTGGAGTTTTAACATGCATTAATTTAAGGAGATTGTTTAAACACTTGTTTAAAAATACAGCCTAAATCAACTTCTCCAGCATCATTGAATCAGTCCCGCTATGTTAGAATTATGAGTAAAGGCAGTTTAGATATATCCATCAAAAATAATATATCTTCCAATACTATACTAATATATCCAATACTGTACTATTTTAAATAAGCAACATGTAAAATCAGATTTTCAGAGTGGGGTGCAAGCTCCATTTAGGTAGAGCTTTGGAAAGACTGCAGAAAAATTAGACTATTTCTCCTCCTTATAACAGCATCTCTACCTGGAAGCTACACTGCTTTGCCTAATATAATGCTTATTCCCATAACAATTAGAAGTAGAAATCATGCAGATTAAGGAAATACCTGTAAATGTGCATGATCAAGCGTAGATTAATTTTTTCCTTTTTTTTTGGTGTGTGTGTGTGTGTGTGTGTGTACAAAATTCAGGATGAGCTTTTCTGTATTATTTTTTAAAATTAGTATATAGTGTTCTATCTTCACTAGTTAGTCTGTGTACAGCTCGACATGCAGCTAAACCCACCTAAGCTCCAACAAAACAGACCATGTGTGTAGATCTGGATACTTTATTGAAAGAACAGGATACGGTGAAACAGCGATGCTGTGTGGGTGTGATGTGGGTTTGTCCTTGGATGAACATGTGCCACAGATTGAGATGGACTCTTCTTTGTGTTTCTGCCTCCTACAAATGCGAAAGAAAAATGGAGTCTGGCTTCCCAACTTGCACTTATTTTGAGAATATGGGCTGATAGGTAAAGGGGTTGGATCAGCTTTAAAACAATACAGATTGGTATTTGTCCCTCCGGCCACTAGATGGGAGTAGAGAGCAACAGTAGTATATATAAAAATTATATGGTGGAGCATAATGACACATATTAAACAGAGTTAGAATAATATAGAATGGAACATAGGGAGATTCAGACATTCTTTTGGCCCCCTCCACTTATGAGGAGAAACAGAAGAAAATCTTCAACTCCAGCTAAGACAACTTCCATATCTTGGCCACAGGCCATCTCTGAGCCTTAAGCTTTGCCAAGCTCACACTGGTGCTGTTGATCTCTGGAGAAACAGGCTCATAAGAGCGGAGGGAAAGACTGGCTGAGAGAAGGCCCATCCGGACACAGTTATCCGTGTCTTCCCCAGCAAGCAGCCCGGCGATGATTCCAGCCATTAAGCTGCAAAGAAAAGAGAGAGTTTGGGTTGAACTAGACAAGGGGTGTCAAACTCAAGGCCTGGGGGCCAGATCCGGCCCGTGAGGTACTTAGATCTGGCCTGTGGGGCCACCCTGGAAACAGCAAAGGACCAGCCAGTGGTGCTTCTGCCAGTGAAAATAGAGCTCAGGGGGGCCACGAGGGTTGCAGGAGGTCATGGCAACCGAAAATGGAGCTCGGGAGCCCTTTTTCGCTGGCAGAGCACTTGGGCCACCACGAGCACCTCCCACACAAATGGTGGTGTTCTGGCCACGCCCATCCCAGCGCCCGGAGGTCAAATGACAACCCTGATAAATGAAATTGAGTTTGACACCCCTGAACTAGACCATAAACTAGGTTAGGGGAGAAGCATGGAATATGAGTGTTAAGAACATTTTCACCCCCCTTACCCCTCCCTACTCTCTGAAGTAACTTCACAGCATATACCAGCAGCACCCAAAAAAATTACACCTCACATGCTCCTAACTGTCCCATTTCCTGACCAATAACTCTGATGGGAGGGGGAAGGAGATGGCAAAACTTCCCCTTGGGATAACAATGGAGGATGTGGACTTCTGACTCTCAGATGGAAAAGGGGAAAACTCATGTTGGCAAGCAGAGGCAGGAGTTTCTATCTGTTAGAAGCCAACTGGTCCACAGATTCGGAACACTGCCAAATCTTCTTGCAAAACACTGCAAGAGGAACTGAGCCCCTTTTTTATCAATTCAAACCTCAAGGAGTCCAGAGGGGCGTTGACAATATCGCAGCAGCATGGTCTTTGCACATGCACTGAGTAACTAAGTACATGTTGGAATTACAAGTCAGGAAGATGCGGAGGACCACTGCTTTTCAATGCCTTCCAGGTAAGGAGAGGACACCCTATTATTCTCAACCATAGTCAGACATCAGGGCATGTGAGCTCCTGCGGCCAGCAATAAAATTGCAGGGTGGAAAATGCCACTTGGGTTACCAATTTCAATTCTTTTCTGGGCAAAAATCCAAAAGAAAGCTTCCCAGACCAAAGCCTGATGAAAGTTTGCTTGAACAGATCCAGGGTGGACCCTTATCACCAATAGTTAAAGAAGTTGATAGGATGTTCAGCCACTAGTCATTAACATAATTTTTTGATAAAGCAATTTGATATTCTACTGTCAGAAACACAAGGAACACAAAAACCTACCTAGAGTTTTCACACAGCGAGAAAAAAATTCCCTTGTGGTTTATCATGTGTCCTTCCTACACCCCATCAATCAGTCAGCCAGAATATTTTTTAATGAGATTATCTCACAATTACTTCCAAAACAAAAGGAACAGGCAGAATCTGCCTGATTGGTCCACTCTGAACAAGTCAGTTGATGGTTTCTCTACAGCCAAAGTCAAAATGGACATCGAGGGGAAAAGGGGTTAGAATGCAATATTGCAGGCTAATTCTACCCAGAGCCAGGAGTTCGATCCTGATGGAGCTTGAGGTTAACCCATCTTCCATTTTTTTCAAGGTTGGTAAAATGAGGACCCCAGATTGTTGGGGGGTAAATATGCTGACTATAAAGTTAAACCACGCAGAGAAGGTTGTAAAGCATTGTGAAGTGGTATATAAGTCTAACTGCTAGTGCTAACTCAGATCATTACTCAAATATAATTAAGCAAATAAGTTGTCAATTGCAGCTGGACAATCCCCAAACCTTGACCATGTCATCAATCACCTCAGTGAGGTGTTGTAGACATGATTTGTCATGGCAAAAGTGAAAATTAGTTTATCAATAGAACTAAGGCAGCTTTAGATTCCCTTTACCATGGGCTGAGGATGAGATGGAGGCAATGTAGCAAGGAGATGTTCTTTAAAATATTTCTCAAGGCATCTTCATGTCACAGTAAATGGGACGTATAACATACTATTCTTTCTGTCACTTCTAGAGACATGTACAGAGCCAAGACTACTTTCTTACATGGTCTCTATATATTGGCCTTTCTTGCAATGAGATATATTACATTTTCTAGCAATTTAGGTAACTTAGTGCCAAAAATATGAATAGGTTAGTGCAAAATATATACATAACTTGTGTACAGAATCACATTATCAATAGAAAGAATATTCAGTGCATGAAATGGACTTGAATTGGACAGCTCAGAATTGATCTTTACATTAATAAAAGTATCTGATGCTCATGGAGAAGACATCCTAAAAAGTGTTGTGTCTTTTTACAACAGTTGTGGGTGTCTCCAGGCACATGGAGCGAAGCTTCGATTATCTTCCCAAATGTAACCATAACATATGTATTTTTCTTTCACAACAATACAGAAAAGTGACGGCTTACAACAAGCTTTCTATCTCTCATCATGCCCAAATAAATATTTGGGCTAGTAGTGCTTTCCTTAGCAATGTGACATATCTGTATGCACTGTTATGTTGTCACAGCAACCTAAGTGTCAAAGATATAACAGAGGGAGGTGGAACACTGTACAATCATGGCACACATTCAATGAACAATTAGCAGTATATACAATACCTATCACCAGCTCCAGAGACATTCACTATCTCTTCAGTGGGGACAGGGAGTGCTGGGTAGTGAACAGCACGTAATTCCTCTGGGGCATTCTGTAAAATGAAATGGGAGAATTCAAGGAGCTAGGCCTGGTGACAACTAAAAAATGCCTTCCTCTTCTTCTGATAAATACTAAAGTTCTGGGTAGCTAAAAGTGAATATGACACGAGGAGAATTTCCTTATTCACTTAATCAGGCCTGATTGAAAAGTGATGGTAATATGAATTGAATTCATAGCCCTCAAGCATTACGGTTGAAACAGGAAGAATTGACTATAACCAACAATTGAAAAGGAAGAACCAATGAGAAGAGGCACCATTCCCCGTATTCGAGTTTCCGTTTTCATGTTTACAAACACAAATCCATAATTTATAAATCACGAGAATGGATTTTTTCATTTTCAGAAATTCTTACATGTTTGGTCTTTTAAAGGCAAATCCTCACTATTAAAGGGAAGATTTCTGCATGGTCTTCTGAACTCTCAAATCCAAAGAGGGACTAGTGTCCTAAAAATTTTCCTTTGCCTTTGTAGTTTCATTTCTTTATCTGTAACAAATACCTAAAGGCATTTCCATATTGCCATTCTAACACTTACCATTTCTACTACCCAATCCCTCGAAAGCAGCTAGGAGATGATTTATAATTACCTTCATCAGTGCCAAATGCACAATGCTAAGAACAAGAAGAAAGAATCACTGCCACATTCCAACCCATCACAGGGTATTCTATCAATTATTCTATATATTGGGAAACTAATCATCTGCAAGTCCCTATAGGTGTAGCATTTCAAAGAAAAATGCAAATTTAGTATTTTCCCATCTGTTTTTCACATATTTTTACCTCATAGCATGTTTGAGGGTGCAGAGAGACACTTCTACCCTTGCTTCGGCCACACAGAAGGACTCCATGTTGACCAAGAGTTACTACCACACAGTGTAGCCCTCTCAGTAAAGGGTATACCAGAGCAATAGCCATCTTGATAATGTCTTCCACCTTTGATGGCAGATCTGTAGATTCCAGAAATGTAAGAGTGAAACCCAGTCAGATAGCATTGAATTCATAATCAGACCATTCACTTAAAGTTTTTCAATATCACTAAGAGGAACTAGAAATTAGAAGTAATTTACTAAATTTCCATTTCAAAAGAAATATGGGAATGAATGATAGAAGGAAGTATAGCAGTAACTATTTCGGAATGGTGCCATTAACAATTATTTTCACAATAACAAATCTTTGAGATAAATTGGAGTGCAAATATATGACTGGCTCCAAATAATCTTTGGACAAAGGGTATTAAAGTTAACTTGTAGTTGCTATGGTATTTTTTTCTCCCAAGAACTGTCCTATTAGCGCTTTCTATGTGCTGAGTTTAAATCCTTTGGAAGTTCAAATCCTGTCATCATGTAATTCTTTCAATAAATAAAAGGAAGGAAATTGTTTTGGAATACAATGACAAAAAAAAAATCAAGAATATTTTTAGACTCCCAGGAGTGATAAAAAGGAGTAAATTGTTTAACTGAACACATCTATTGGAATAGACTTTTTATCCCCCATATCGTACATTTTAGTTAAGTCCTGGACAGAGACATGAAGAAATTCTACAATCTGAGAGTGGCTGCCAATTATCTCAAACAAAGGCAGGCTGATATCAGATTGCAATGGAAAATTTACAATAAGCTACCAAGAAATAATTTACTAGCCTGGTTGGTCAATTTGGTATGTTTCAAACATAAATAATCCATGGAAATTCAATTTTTTTTATTCCTTCCCCCCCTCATGTTAACAGTTTAAGAAGGCAAGAAAAATGCAATATTAACTTGTTTGATTAGATCAACAACTATCAGTGGAATAGACGTTTTACTAAAAAAAAATATGAACTTGTGATTTATGGGTTTGAAAGTTAGAAAGGATAGGTTATGGAAAGAGGAACACTATGATCTAATTTTAGAGAGAGGGGAAAAATATAAATGTATCTATAATCGATTGTGAAAAAAATCAGAAGCTGCTTCTTTATCATTTTTCTTTTGCTGTCTATTTCCTTTTTTACTATTGTTTTTTGTATTTATTTTCTTTTATGTTTTTACTTGATTAAAAATTTCAATTAAAATTATATTAAAATTGCAATAATTACTGCTGTCATTTATGATTTAACTTTATTATGTGGTTTCCATGTTGCAGCCACCAATAGAAGGTTTTTTTCCCCCTTCAAACAGATTACAAGATTGGTTAAAACTTTTCAGATTTCCTCTTTGAATATTTTTATTTAACCAACACTTAATCCAGCTGAATCTCTTCTCTGGGAAAGAATATTTTTTTAAAAAAAAAAATTGTACTTTTTTTATATGTGATATCATTTATTTCAGAAAATGTTAAAGCACTTAAAAGTATAACTGAGGAAGAAAAGTTTTAGTCAGCTGAGATAGATGGGGGTGCTTTTCTTTCACATTCTCCTGATAAAGAACAACTTTGACCCAGATAGAGCAATTCATTTCACAAAACATAAAAATTCAAAAACTGCCAGAAGAGCAGCAATATTAAGAGATACCCCATCTTTATAGCTGACTGTAGGCTTAGAATCTTTTCCCACTGCTTGGTCAAAATATTGTCTACCCATCCTTGAGTCAGCCTGACAGTCCTCTCATGAAAAGTTCTTTATCCACTTGCCCATCTCTACTGTATTCTGTTGCACTGGCTCCTTCAGCCTGATTGCTGAAAAGTGTTATCCTAATTTTGTTTGGTATAATTTGATTTCCTTCTGTCTTTTCTTCAATCATACTGTGTTTCAGTGCAAAATTAGGAAAGGCCTTATATGTGATGGTGCATCATGGCTGGTTTAGGGGCCACAGATAGCAATAGCAATAATACTTAGACTTATATACAGTATCGCTTCACAGTGCTTTATAGCCCTCTCTAAGCAGTTTACAGAGTCAGCATATTGTCCCCAACAATCTAGGTCATCATTTTCCAAGCTTGGAAGGATGGAAGGCTGAGTCAATCTTGAGCCTGGTGAGATTTGAACTGCCAAATTGCAGGCAGCCGGCAGCCAGCAGAAGTAGCCTGCAGTGCTGCATTCTAACCACTGCGCAACAACGGCTCAAAGGGGAACATAGCTCAGGGATAGACACCATCTTTTAAAGACTTAAAAGTTCCAGAAACCACCTTCGTTATCTCTAAAAATTTCTCAATAGAAACAAAGATTTTGGGGAACCACTCCCAAGCAGAAAGATTGAATTTTGAATTGTTAACCAGGGGCTGATAATGTGTAATGTTAAGTTTAATATTTCCAAGCTATACATTATAAATACTTCTTTGTTATAGTCAACCCCAAATGTGCTTCACCTGTTGGTACAGGATTTCCCAGGGTCTGACTGATGGCTCTGAGTTCCCGAAGGTTGGGAGATATGCAAGTCAGCCCTCTCCAACTCTCTGAAAGAAACGGCTTTGAAGCTTTGTTCACATCTGTAGGTTCGTAGTACACTTGAAAAAAAAGCATTGCATTTGGTCAATGATTCTGACACCTATAAAGCATCCTATTTAGTCAAAACGCTTCTATCTTTGCTTTTTTGTTAAAATGTCAACAGTGCAAAAAAAAAGAAAAGATAATCTGGTTGGCCACTGGATTAAACACAACTTTGAAGTTTTAGTCAGAGACTGCTTCTGATGTTCTGATCATTCAAAAGGATTAGGTTGAAATCCATTTGCCTGGATAAGATGCACCTAGCTTGCTAATGATCTGATTAGCACAAAACTACTTTCTTCCGCAAAGCTACTTTCTTCTCTGTTGAGTTCTGGAGGTCAAGTTTGAGCCAAACATTTCTCCCTTTAGTCTGGGAACAAACTAATATATATCTTAGCAGTTTAATACTGGCTGAATATTAGAATAAAAAAAATAGGACAGATTGCAGGTAATGAGAATATAAATGCTATAGATACAGTTCAAAGTAAAAATTAAAATTCAAACACTGTGACCAAAATTGTTGGAACCATATGACATTTATGACAACGTCCAACTCTACTCCAAGCAATGGGTTATCCAGTGCCAATATGCCAGATGAGGTGCCTTGGACAGATTCTGAACCTTCTCCTTGTCAAAGCAGGGTTCACAAGCATGAAGGTCTCAAATGCAGAGCAAATAACAATCAATCCACCAATTAATGGTAAGGGCAAAAAGAAATACTATTGTCTAGAACCGTGATGACAAACCTATGGCACGGGTGCCACAGGTGGCACGCAGAGCCATCTTTCTGGGCACACAAGCTGTCAGCCAACTTACCTCCAGCTGAGCATGCACATGTGATTGCACATGCAAGCATGCATGATTGCACAGACCCAGTTGGTCTTCGGGCCTCTGCTGTGCATATGTGCAATTGCAGCAGGAAATCCAGCTGGTCTTTGGAGCTCTCCTGTGCAGGCACACGCCATTGCTCATGTGTGCGTGAGTGCCTTGCACATAGCATGCATGCATTGCAACATGCAAAAGCTACATGCATGCACAGATGGTGCGGTTGCACATGAAGCGCATGTGGAGGAGCCGCATGCAAGTGTGGATGGCACGTGCAAAGCACGTACTTTTCGACACTCGGTAAGTAAAAGGTTTGCCACCACTGGTCTAGAAGGAAGCAACAAGATAGTTCAGATAGGAGATTAATTATGTCAGCTTCCATGAAATTACATTTTAAGTGGCATCATTTGGGGGGCTTTGGAAGCTGCACTGGAGCACCCAGCTTCTGCTCCTTTGTAATGATAACTGTTAAAAGTAGAGGAAGGAGACTATATTTCATGCCTGTACCATCATGTTTCTTCTTACCTACTAAGTGATGTTCTCTGGCAATCTGACAGATGTACTCAATGGTAGAAACTGGCACATTCCCATCAATGCATATTATTGGAGCCAAGCACAGATTCTCCTTGAACTGTGACACCTGAAAGGAATTGCAGGAGACAGTTGGCAATGGAAAAACCAAGTAGATTCTATACATGTGACAAATGCAAGTTGTGAATCTTGTAGGTTGGTCATGGTCCCATTTGGGCAAGATAATCTAGCAGGTCCTTTGGAGGGAGTGTTATCCTACATCAACATTGTCACTTGCATGAAGGCAAAGTCTCCTTGGCATTAAGCTCAATTTAAAGTTTTCACAGCAATATAGAATTAGTTTGTCACTGTCTTCTAGGATGTTGCTCGATATCTGCATCTAACCTACAGCCCTGGGATCTCCCAACCTGTTTAGCTTATACAATACAATAGTCTCATGTTTACATTACTCCTCTCCATGTGCTAAGAATTTTTATTAGCCCACAAATTTACTACTTTACTATCTGAATGAATAAAAGTTGGCAAAGTGCAAGTCTCTCATTCTTTATCTGAAGGATCAGGGCCTCTTCCTTGTGGCCAAATTAATATGTATTCCTTAAGTCCTTGAAGGGCAGAAAAGTATGCCCAAATAATTGCTCCCACCAATCTGGATTTATCTCCTTTGATAATGAAGTTTACAAGAAATTTGAGGATTATACTGTCTTTGTTTCCACTTTCACCCAGCATCACCAATTGATGAAGACAAAAATCTCATACTTCTTAGAAGTATATCAGAGAAGACCTGAGTGAATCTGAACTAGTATGTGGAACAGGTTTTAAATATCTTTTAAATTGTTAGATCACTAGTGAAGATTACTAATTTAGAGTTGCTCCATATTGCTAATATGCCACTTGAGTACTTTCTGAACAGGGTTCCATCGGCCTTCTGAAAAACCAATAGAGTATGCCCCCCAATAGTTTGACTGACAGGCAACAGGGCAAAGAAAGAATACAGGAAGAAATTGGGGAGGAGGGCAGTCCACAGGGTACATCCAGAGATCTTCTTCCTGCTTCATCTCAGACCCATTCTCTCTCACATCCACCTATCAGCTGGACTCTCTTTGCTTACAGATTTACAACTCATTGTTGCTACCACTTTGGCTCCAAAGATAAGCTGACAGAACTCAAGTCAATTTCATCAGTTGCCAAATGACTGGTTAAATGCTGCAGGGGAATACAGTAACAATAACTAATTGCATAGCAGTAAGACAGTAGACTTTGTACAGACCAGCATTGCCCAGTCTTGGCAGCTCTAAAATGTGTGGGCTTCAACTCCCAGCTATGGCTGACTGGGGAATCATGGGAGCTGAAGTCCACACATCTTAGAGTTGCCAAGATGGAGAAACACTGGCATAGGTAGATATTTTGCTTTGAGTTTTGCTGGGTTATTGGTTGGTTGATGTTCCAACTCACTTTGTGAACATAGCTACTACACTTCTGCTGTTTCAGTAGAAGGGGAATGTACATATGTCTCTTTTATCTCTCAGACAGAATGGATTGGCAAAAAAAACCCCAAACCCCCTCCAACCATTAAAAAAAGTCACCTACAAAGCAGTTTTCAACTAGGCTATATTTAAGTTGAAAAGTAACTTTCACTGCAATGGAAAATGTTTTATAATGGAATAGCAATACGGATCATGGTTTCAAGCTAACTAGATGTATATTTTTCTGCCTCTGCTATATAACAGCAACACCTACCCATCTGTCAATGTTCAGTTTGTAAGAACTGAAACAAGCAAGCACACAAGAATCCTAAATTCTCAATCCGTAGATCTTATTATACAAAAGCTAGAATCACAATGAAAGAGTTTCAGCAACTAGTGTTTCAAGCACAAATCCTACTGATAGAATTACTATCAAGCTCTTCTGTGCCCTCTTCTTTGGCTGCCTTAGGTACTTGGCTTCCACTTTGGGAAGAGAAAAACTCCATCTGTTCCTTCAACAGAAAACAGTCTGATCTATCGTTGTGTTGTCCTTCTTTGACTGCTTGAGAATTAACTCCCACACCATCTGTCTGTCACATGTCAGGAAGAAAAAGAGAGAGTGTATGAAATTGCCTTACATCAGATGTCCTCCTATGTCAATACTTGAAATTCAGACAATGGGATTTGTAGTCCAAAACCAAAACCAAGTTGCCTAGCTCATTACTTTGAATGCCAGCATCCCTCTTCTTCAATGTGATCTACCCAAAGAGCAGTGATTCTTCACAGCATTTCTAGAATCCATATCTGCATCACATAACCTGTGCACTGGAATACTTTGTACGTTCACTCAGATGTATACTTTGCTGGCTTCCATACAGTCTAAAACATGCAATGGGTGAGCTAAGGCAGCAAATCAAGTTGAATATTTTGCTCAATATATTGCATTTGTCATGTTTGCCATTAAGCAGCTGGTGACAAATGTCTAACCTTGCTAAAGGAGAGTCTAACTGTGCAATGTGACCATGCAAAATGGACAAAGCTATGCTATGCACTGCCAGTCTTACAACTGGGGGTTTTTTTTTGTTTTTTTTAATGACTTATGTTTCCTTTAGGAGTCATCTAACAGTCTTTGTTTTTGCATTAAAACTGATACTTAGAAAACATACTGTCAAAACTAGCAGAGTGGAATTCACTTGTGACAAACCTGCACTGCACAGATACAAACCCACCTTTGACCTAGGTTTTCCTGCCTGCCCTGAAACCTACTTGTATCTCAAATCTTGGCATAAAGGAATAGAAGGAAACACGACCTAGTGGTTTGTAGGGTTGAGGACGACAAAGGTTCTGAGGAAATTAACAAAAAATATATCACTTAATGGTTATTCCTCTCTCCCCACTTTCATTTCTTTGGTTTAATGCTTTTGTACTCTGGTATTGGAGAAGACTCTGGAAACTACTGAAAAACCAATAAAATCAAATAACTCAACACAGAGTTTTCACTTGAGGCATAAATGACCAAGTTCAAATTATCCTACTTCAGACATATTATGTGAAGACATAGCTCTATGGGGAAGGCTGGAAAACTGCAAGGCGAAAGAAAGAGGAAAATTAATAGAAGCAAGGTAAATGTCTCTGGAGACTCAGTCATCCAGTCATGGTTGTCTCAAAAGTGTTTTTTCAAAAGGCAACTGGACTTTGTTTTTTTCTTGAAGATGTTTCACTTCTTGGATGAGAAGTGAAATATCTTAAGGAAAAGCAAAGTTCAGTTGGCTTTGGAAAATGCACCTTTGGAATAGCAGCAAAGTAGCTAGGTGTAACTGTGATGGGAGTACTATTGGAAGAACTTAAGGACCAAGTTAGGTACAGATCATCATGGAGAAAAAAAATCTATGTACCAGGTAGTTGCTAAGCATCAACAATGATCTGTTGGCATATAATCAAATCAACCATTTCTTTGGTAAAGCAAATGGGAACCCAAAGAGTATGGTGATGCCATGGGAAGAAAGATCACGGTTTTTCCTTTCAAAAATAAATTTTCAGTTTCTTAAAGGTCTAGCAATAAGTGATTTACTGACATGCATAATGCTTTCTTAAGAAAATATGATCAGCTGTTAAGGGCAGGGTCTTAGCATTTTTTTCCAACTGTTTTCATTCATGGGGGAAAGGGTGGAGTTGCACCTGAATCACTCTTAATCGCCTCTTCCATTAGAGTCCTAAAATATGCCTCACTCATCAAGCAAGTCACAATTACTAGTATCTCCACAAGTAGGCACGCATTAGAAATTAACATCTGGAAGGAATTGTGGGTGGAGGCCTCCGAATTGAAAAAGTGGCTTTCAGCAGTCCATCATAATGCTCAGAAGAACAATTCCACTATGGGCAAAAGTGTCTAGAATTATGGATTATCTGGGCCAGCCTTGGGGGTAATGATTCACAGGGGCACAGCATGGGGATTTTCCAGTAGGAAAACAAACCTGGAATTAGGAAACATCATTTCTACCACCCTAAAATCTTTGAAAGGCAAATGAGGCAGAAATAAATGAAAATGTAGCTAATGATAAAATGTAGATGTGATCAAATCTCCAGGGTAACACGATGCATAATACCGTATATCTTTTCAATTCTTTGTTTACTTAGAAGAAGAATGGACAATGTAGACTAGAGGCTGCATGTGCCCTGATCAAACACCTGTCAGAACACACCAAGAGTTAGCAGGACCAATATTTGCTGGATCTTTTTGTTTTTTGGGGGGGGAAAGGGGAATTACAGCAGGCTAAAACTGGATGACACAAGTGCCTTCAGTTTCCATATTTCATCTGCCAAAACCCTGATGCAACAAGCTGAAAAAATGGCTTCTGCTTATTTCATAGATGTTTTTATCATCATCAATCACGTTCCCTATGGTCATTGAAAGCTTCTGGCTGCAGTATACTAGAAATGGAAGTTTCACTCTATGAACTGCAAGACAGATTGTGCTTCAATTTAGTAAAACATCCAAAATATATGATATTCATGAAAATGATGACGCAGTGATTATAGGATGTTTGTTTACAGAATGTTTAATGTTTACAGAATTTCTATACCGCCCCACTCCCAAAGGACTCAGGGCAGTGTACAGCCAATCTAAAACCAGACATATAAAAATTAAAACAGAATTAAGAACAGATTAAATTGATGGCCCAAACCCAATTAAAAGTAAAATTACCAAATTTAATTTATTTTTAAATTTTAAAAATTTTAAAATTTAAAACTCCGCTAAGTATTAGGCCAGACCGGCTTGTTGGAATAAATGGGTTTTTAATGTGCACCAGAAGGATAGGATAATGTAGGATAATAACAGACTAAGGGGATGAGGGGGAAGGAGATACTACTTTTACACTTAGTGATGACTGTAGGCTCGGGATCAGGTGAAGACAACATTATGTGACTGAAGGAGACAACTGATATTGTCAGCATATGAATGCACTATGATAAAGTGTAAATGAGGACAGGATCTACATTGAATATCAAAAAGCTGCACTCTGCCCTTAAGAAAGCTAACAATGACAATGATAAAGAAAATCCAACCAATACCCAGGCACTCTAATCAGAAGAACACAGGAAGACCTTACATATTGCTCTGTTATCTGCTGATGGATTTCCATGTCTCCCAAGCCAAAGGTAAGTTCTCCGGTTCCTGTGATTACTGCACAGTACGTTGCTGTGTTGCGTCCTTTCAGTTGTAAGACTCCTCTCATATCCTTCAAGCAAACCGAAGAGAGACAAAGTCAGCAACCTTTATTTTGTTCTCAGAAATTGTTTTTCTACTCTTCACTTTTTGCGCTCTGTATAGCAATTGAGTTGCAGGATTGCTTACTCCTATAGGCTCCTTCCTGAACATCCCAGAAGTGATGTTCTGAAGGAGCTTCTTGGATGCGAAGTGAAGCAAAGAAAAAACAAAGGAAGTCCACTTGCCTTTTGAAAAAGCATCTTTGGAACAACCATGACCTGGATGACTGAGAATGTCCATGGACATCCTTCCTGAACAACTTAGGATTTCACTGAGATACCTTTTGCAAGTCTGTTTTTCTATGGTGCAACCTGTACCACTTAACAATTTCGTTTATTGATATTTATATGCCACTTCTCGCCATTATTTTAAGTGAGTTACAACCAAATTGATAAAAAGTAATATTTTTAATATTTTAAAACATGGACATAATTTGCAGTTTAGATGTTGTCCATGCACAGGGCAACTATTTAAACTTCATGTTCACCCTGCCCAAGTTGCAAGTTAAGCCATGCAGCTTATGGTTGAATATAACAGCTTCCACAGTATTGCCCATGTAGTCTGTTGCTTAAAAGAAGATGCTCATTTGATGAATACTGGGCCAACAAAACATAAAAATTAAAACTCAAAGTTATATAATTACAAGAAAGTAAAACAAAGAACGAAAGCAAATAAAAGGCTCTCGTTATCCACTGCCCAGAATTAGTTGTTTTGAAAGATGGGCTGCTATATCAATTGGACAAATAAATAAATAAGAAAAAATTGGAAGTACATGTATTGTATTAAAATGTTGTAAGATCGTAAGTTAACAATTGTCAAATGTTGTAAGCTACCATATGCCTGCAGTGTCGCAGAACAGATTCTGAATGCTCATCTTTCCCCATGACTGAGATAAAAACAGGCATCTTCCCAAGGCGACTTAAGCAATCTAAAAAAAAGAAAAAGAAGTAAAATGAAGCTAAATTTGGTTGAATATTTGAACCGGAATATCAAAGTGAAAGGCTCTTGGGGTTTCCTGCTCTTTATCTGCTGTGTCCTATCATCTAGTGAGCTGACAACAAGGAGAAAGAAGAACTGTAACTATTGGCACCTTGTCTTGTGCCATTGTAATGTAGAGAAATTAGTATATGGTATACTGTAAGGGAGGGGACATGGTGGCTTAGTGGCTAAGATGCTGAGCCTGTTGATCAGAAAGGTTGGCAGTTCGGTGGTTCAAATCCCTAGTGCCGTGTAATGGAATGAGCTCCTGTTACTTGCCCCAGCTTCTGCTAACCTAGCAGTTTGAAAGCATGTACAAATGCAAGTAGAAAAATAGAGACCACCTTGGTGGGAAGGTTACAGCGCTTTGTGTGCCTTTGGTGTTTAGCCATGTTGGCCACGTGACCACGGAATCATCATCAGACAGCGCTGGCTCTTTGGATAAGAAATGGAAATGAGCACCGCCCCCTAGAGTTAGAAATGACTAGCATGTATGTGCAAGGGGAACCTCTACATTTACCTATACTGTAAGGTAGGTTGCTGTGCATTATGGACAATGATGTCATTGTTCAATGGTTTCTGCTCAGCTACAAGGCTGGGTGGATGCTTCACCATTTTTCCACTGAAATTCCAAATAACAGGTTAGCAGATGGACAGATAGATGGATGAATGGTCTGCATTTATAAGATTATCCAGTTTTCAACAGTCACTCTGGATGGCATGCAGATTAAAAACAGATACACCAGTAAAAAGCAAAGGAAATAACTCAACAGCAAGCATAATAGAGAGAAAATACATAATTTAACCAAAACTGACACTGCACACCTTGACCTATGATTTTCAAGGATTGTTTAAATGTTCGTAGGATTAGATGTGCCTGTACCTGTACCTCTGGAAATGATGTTCTTTCAAAGAAAGGTGCTAAGACAGATGCTGGAGGTGGGATCTGAAACTTTCTGGATGCAAAGCATGTGGCCTAGCCTTGAATTACAATTATCTCCCATTTAGGGTTTAGTTTGAGAGGAATAGAGCCTTTCCCAAGCCAATCAGGAGCAATTTGATCAGGGAAATGGTATGTATTTTTCAGCTGAATTAATAAGGGAGAGATGAATGCCGACTCTCCTAAACAACTAATTCCTACAACATTGTCAAACTATTTACTAAGACTATTTAGTTACTATTATTCTTCTCATCTTTCCTATTACCTATTTCCTTTTCTACTGCTGACTATAACTTTGTTGCTTGTATCTTTAAGATTCATATTGTTTTATTTACTTTCCTAGTATGGTTTATGATGATTGCTTATTTAGTATCCTATGACTATCACTAAGTGTTGTATTTTAATATTGTATGATGAATGTATTGTTATGATGACTATGATCATGATTTATCACTTACAGCTTTTATCTACAGTGAGAGCTTATGCACCAAAGACAAATTCTTTGTGTGTCCAATCATACTTAGCCAATAGAGAATTCTATTATATATTATAGCCTATTTTCCTATCCTAGCAATTTTGTTTGCTGTGACTCAAGAATAGAGTTTGGGAAAATAGAGTGGGTATCGTAAGTAAGAGTTAGGGGTTAGGGTTGAAACTAAACCACAATGCTACTATGAAGAGAGACAAAGCATAGTATAGCGTATGTGTGGAGACTGAGAGTGAAGCAGCTGACTCTTGAACAGTATGTTTCAAATTATATTATTATTTGTAGAACTTCCCTTCTTAGAACACATCAAGCTATCTCTCCCACCATTTTTCTTCCAACCAGTGCCCTGTGCCCTGGATGCTTATGTTGTGGCCCGCCAGCTGCCAACAGAGCTGGTGGCAGACTCGGACAGTGAGGAGGTTGGGGAGGAATCTGGGCCAGTCCTGGAGTCGGGGGAAGGCTCTGATGGGTGCTCTGCATCGGAGGCAGAGATGGGGCTGGGACCCTCTGACATTTATCAGCTACTTCAGAGTCAGAGATCAGTGGGGAAGAAGAACAGCTAGAGCCTGTTCCAGATGCGCACATGCACAGAAATGTCAGAAGAAGGGAACAACTAAGGAACAGGGGTCGACTTGGAGGTAAAGGCACAAGTGGATGCTGAATGGCCCCTCCCATAGGGAATAAATAGGAGCAAAAGGGGGAGTGGTGTTTGTAGGAGACAATTAGTTTGCTTATGATTGTGAAGATTTGCTTATCTGAGTTCGTGCCTCACAGAGACTCCTTGCCAGGTATTTCATTTTACACTGTTGCGACTGGAAGTTCTCGGCCTGGCAACTATCCAAGGACTGATAAAGTTTGTTTTTACAATAAAACCTTGAAAAGTTTATTACCGAGACTTTTCTGGATGTGAATGATAGGAATTCACATTAACCAAATAAAAAGGGAGTTTTTTGGGACAAGGAGTCTGTTCCGTGATTCTGTTAAGCCTGGGTCAGAACAATTTACAGGTTGACAGTATACCATTATACTAACCATATATATCATGAAGATGGAAGAAAGGGAATACGATCTGTACTTTTATAATGGCAAGCTTTAAAGTGAATTATACAATGAAACAGCCTTCCCTAGTCTGATGCTATGCTAACAGAGGGATGGGAGAGGTAGTCCAACAGATCTGGATTGGTCAGAGGGAACTATGCTAGAAATTGTATACACCCACAGTGGAAACAATTGGAATGAATTACCTGCTAGATTTTTGCCAACACCACCAAAAGACTGTCTCACTGTAGATGGATTTGTCTGCCCCCCATCCTGAAAATACAGAAGATAAACCAATAAAGTAAAGCAGAAATTGAAGCTCAATGGGATCTTGATTGGGTGGATGACAATCTTCTATCTTGTACAGATGGTCCTCAACATACAACAGTTCATTTAGCACTGAAAAAAGTGACTTATGACCATTTTTCACACGACCATTACAGCATCCCCAAGTTGGGCATGTCAACATTTTCAACGTTCCATTTCCAAACATTACAGGTGCTCAAAAGTTGTGACAGGCCTTGGGGATCATAAAGATATTTTGGTTACTTTAATGTAATTTAGATGTGTTTGGTAAGTAAACTACACAGGTATCATAACTCTTTTAACGTTTTGTTTGTTTCATTTTGTAATCAAAATTCAGATGCTTAGCAATGAGTCATATTGATGATGATTGCAGTGCCCTGGAGTCATGTGATCACTTTTTGTGTCCTTCTGACAAGCAAGGTTAGTGGGGAAGTCCAATTCACTTACCCACCATGCTACTAAGTAAAGAATTTCAATGATTTACTTAACAATTGTGGCAGAAAAAGTTATAAAATGAGGCAAAACTCACTTAACAAATGTCTTGCTTAGCCACAGAAATTTTGGCCTCAATTGTGGTTGTATGTCAAGGACTACCTGTATACCCCATTCAATCCAATAGAAGCTTAACTCATACCAACAGAGATGTGATGCTAAGTTCTTTTTATTTCCTTAGACTATGGAATAATACTACTGGTATCCTCTCTCACTACGTACTATTAGCCATTTTTAACTGGATATTTCACTTCTATAGGCAGTCAAAGGTATAAGAGTTATTAAATATTGTGATAAAGGATTGTTGTTAAATGAAGGAAAATATTGTTGGAAATACTTTTGCATTTCTGTATCTACTTAACTAATTCACCGGGACTCATTTGGAACTGTGTTAAGCAATGCAGCTTGGGGAAAGTGAGTTTTATGAACAGGCTCAGTTAACATATGTGTATAACAACTGGCAAGCAATACAGCAGAGGCAGAAGACCATGGCTTGGGACCCGGGTACTTACGGGACCGCCTATTGCCTCCATCTGCCTCCAACCGACCAGTGCGTTCCCACAGGGTTGGCCTCCTCGGGGTGCCA
>JAEANM010004373.1:0-19569 GCA_017656035.1 Myanophis thanlyinensis
CTCACCCAGCGGCTTCATATAGATATTAAATAGCAGGGGAGAGAGAACCGACCCCTGAGGCACCCCACATAATAGGGGTCTCGAGGTCGACCTCTGCCCCCCCGCCAACACAAACTGCGAGCGGCCGGAGAGGAAGGAGAACCACCGCAGCACGGTACCTCCCACTCCTAACCCCTCCAGCCGTCGCAGTAAGACACAATGCCTCTCCCCCCCCCGGACATCTGTGTGCAAGATGGGGCAGATGGATATGTCGCGTGAAAGACAAGGGCAAACAAAAATAAAAATCAAATGCATCCTTTTCTAAAGGATTTCTGTTCATGACATTTCATCACTGTTTTCAGGGCTGGAAATCTGTGGCTATACTGTGGTTCACTGGTGTTGCAATTCTTTTTGAACTGGGCTGTTTTGTTTTTTACAGCTCCATAATTTTTAAAATTCTTTAAGATTTTAACATAATTGTTGAATTATTTTTGTTTTCATTATTTTGAATTCATTCTATGTTGTTTTCAAGGAATTCCTCTTTTTAATATGAAAAACAATATCATAATTTTATAAATATTTAAATTTATCAATTTCTGTGGAAATCATAATCAAACCTGCAATTATCTCCTTTTAAAGTAACAAGCTTTTCTTTCCTATTAGCATGTCCACATTAATCAGATTTTATATAACCATAATATGAAAAGTATTGAAACATCTTATTTGCCCTGAATTATAAAAAAATAACAACAAATGAACTAAGTATGCATTTATGTAAAGAATGCAGAATAAAATATTTAAAAACTGGCAGAAACTGAAGCAGTTTTCTAGCTGTTACTTAAAATTTTATCTTATTAAAAAGTTGGGTAGAGGAGCAAAAATTTGATTTAAGAGATAATGACAGGACTTGCCATACACACACACAAAAATAGAATACAGTGCTTCTTTGATGAGAAGGCTTTGATTAGAAATGTTTATTTTACCCCATAATTTTTCTTTCCCCTTATATAGTATTTTTCTTTTTTGCAAACAAATTGTAATAAGCATTTCTGTGTTCCAGTACAATTCCCCCCCCCCTGTTGAATTGTTAATAGACTAAGCAACACCTTTTAGCCAATCTTTTTAGCATGTTAATTGAATAGAAAGAGGTTCAGCCAATGCCAGGCAATCTGCAAAATGAAGATAAAGTTCATGAATTGGAATTTATTAGACTTTACCAATATTAAACAGTTCCCACTATAAACACATTGGGCAAACAGCATTAAAGGGTGTCATTATAGTTATGTTGTTTCTAAATGAACATAGTTTTGTTCCATGGATATGAAATATTAAGCACTGCAGCCACAAAAGTGATGCCAAAATTACACAAGTAAAGACAAAATCACTCAAATCTTGACATCTGAAAATATACTATATGTTGTGGTATTTGCATTTCGTTTGCTTTCCCTTACTATTTCCTGCAGATGCCCTTAATATACTGTTCAGGAAGAAATTAAGTAATTCACTGAAAAGTACAGGTAGAAATGAACTCTTTTGTCACCCTATCCCAGCTATTCAGTGTTACTGGATAATGAAATTATAGGTGTTCTAGTCAGGAATTGTTCCACAACAAAAGTTCATTCACCTATTTCCCTGCAATTGGGTTACTGAAATGCACTCTGCATAAGGCTTGTCTTGAAATTACTAGGAAATTACAATTATTTTAGTACTGACCACTATCATAACTGACAGATGTATCATGTTACAATGTGGTTCATTTCATATGGGACATGAAGCTATTCTTGATCTGCATGTTGTATAAATTTCTCCTGGCAGGACAGGAGATGATGCAGTTTATAACCATACTATGGAATTATAAATAAAATTATCTTTCTACAATACTGTGAGAATTGACAAAAGTTGAAATTACATAGTATTTACTAGATCTCACAGATAAATAATATTAGTACTATTTGCCTTTGAAGAAATATTCTAATGTTAATTCAGGTTGGAATGCATACCTCTTTCTACAGAAATAGCCATTGCTCTTAGAACAAAGATCTCATTGCATATGTATTATTATTTTTACCTGTACTTCTCTTTTTTGTGGAAATTCCAATTTTAATCTGAGGTTCTAAGAAAAGGAGGTAGTTGCCTTTTTCTCATCCTGACAAGTACCAAACCTGGATGAGATGTGGTTGTTCAGATTCCCTTTGCAGCTTTGACAATATTTAGTGGCAAAAATATACAAGCATGCTGAAAAACAAATGTGAGGCTACAGTGGTAAGGAGAAAAGTGGGCATCTTAATCCTCACTCCCCAAAATCCTCAAGGTTTTATACATTCTCTGGCCTTGCTAGTTGGTTGATAAGTTTTATGACTGTCAACATACCTCTCCTTTCACAATATTTTTCCTTGGTGCTCTCCCTCTTATACCCTTGCAAATGGGTCAGACAGACATCCTGCTTGTATTAGCAAAAGAAAGAACAATGAAGAAAAGTCTACAATCACCTCTTACAAATGTAGTGTTTGCTAAAATAAACATGCTTCCCTTGCTTGGGACAGAGCAAGATAATAAAAATTATAAATTAAATTTTATTAAAAATAAAAATAGGGACAACATTTTCCCCTTCCATTTTAGCAATTTCCTGTGAAAATCGTCACTACTGAAGAACATAATCCAGATAATTGTATAGTGCTATGTGAGTCACTGAAAATGCCTTAAAAAGACTCTCTTATAGAATTATAAAAAGGAGATGTTCTTGAGAAAGATAATGCAATGGACAACTGCTTTGCTCTTGCTTATAACACTCTGATATAACAAGCTTCCAAAGGAACCCCCCACAACACATATAATTCACTGGGCAAACGTGCAGATGCACATTAAAATAAAGCATAAAATCCCATAACAGCACTAAATTTGTTTTACTGTATCTTCCCAAACCACCCTTTGAATCAGATGTTACCTTGACCTGCTTTTAGCTTTTTTATTTTTTTTGCAAGGTCCTAGTTTCTGTAATGGGGAGATAAAATTCATTTTGACCCAGCAATCACTTCTTGCAGTTCTTTTACCCATTTGAGACTTTAATTTTAAAATGACTGCTTAAGGGCATGACTGAGGGGATTCCTTTATGTTTCTTTACTTGGGGACGACTGGTTTGGTTTTTATTGCTTATTTGTTTTCAGTCATTATCAATGTACAAGTTAGCATTAAGTCTTCTGTCTAGCTAAAGGGGTTGTCTGGGAAGCACTGTCCCATGTCTGGGAAGCATTGTCAATCCTATAGACATTATAGGAAGATAAACATGTGTCATTCCATGCTACCAAAAATCAAAAATTGCATCAAGTATCAAGTGAGTTGTAGCTGCATTTCATGATAGCTTATGTATGCCTTTGAATAAAATGTGTTAGTGTGAAAAGATGCTACTAACTCCTTTTGATTTTGCAAAGACTAAAATAAGTGAAGTTAGTAGGTAGGAAGAAATTTTGCTCATTTTTAATAGACTGACAACTTTACACAAAAGTTTTTATAACATGTAACACTATTTGCCTATCTTAACTCAAAAGTGTTTGCTAACAGAACCTTCCCAGAGTCTCAGGTAGAAATTTTCCTTTATCATTTGCTCCTTTTAGCAATGAGCCTTCTGAATGCTAAAACATTATTTTTGCTATTTAGCTAAATAATCAGCAAATGTTTTCTCACAGTCTTATTGAAAATACTGGAAAACTGTACTTTTACTAGATGCTGAACCAAATGGTCAAAAATCTTGCTATTTGACTGCAGCCACCAGATTACTAAATTATCCATATGTGTTAATTATATCTTGTTTAAGAACAAGTATGGGAACATTTTAAATAGCAGATCATAGGCAAGATTCTCATAAAAAGCCCAAATATGGTTGTCAATATAATCTAGTTTGTGGATTATGATAACTGTCAATCACTCAGCATTTTCTTAATTAAGAAAATCTAGAAGCCCCAGTTAGCATTTTCAACGATGTGGCAAATCATGCTTAGATAAAGCAATATGTGAAGTTGGGAAATGTATTTTTAGCATTATGTTACCTTCTCATTCCTGGTTCTTTCTCAAAATCAAACCTTTTAACAGTTGGGTGTGCGATGAAAGCTAATGGTTTGAATCATTTGGCACCTAAATTCATACAACATACTACAGAATTATTTGTGAACCATTATTGGTTTACCCATAGTATGCCAACATGGTATATATGCTATATGGTGTACTTTTTGGGGGGTTCAGTAACATAGCCCAGAAGGCAAAGTGCACACCACATTGCACACACATAACAAATTAGTTCTATGGCTGAGGAAGTAATTGAACTTAGGATGCCTCGTTTACGGTACAGTGAATCCATCAGCGATCTTACTTGTGTGAATCCAAAAAGCCCTGCTTGAAGAAACGGAGAACTAGCCATAGTTAAGTGCTGCCAAGGAGTGTAGCCCCTGTATAGCCATTATATCACAGCAGAACCGGCTGCTTGGTTTGAAGATACCAGGTTTGTGTTTTGACAAATCCGGCTCCCCCAGCCACTGCTCCTATCTGCCATGTTGATTAGCCACAACTGCTGCCTTATTAACGAATTAATCTCTTTTACCGAACTCCAACCTCTTTGTTTAATTCGCCCACTGCGATTGCGCACAACCAAATGAAAGGGCCAGGCTTTTCCGCCTCAATGATTTCTCCCCGCGTCCGGGATTACACAACCCCTCCACGAAGGCAAACGCAGCCTTTCAACCTCCTTACGTCATTACATCGCGCCCGCAGGAGGCGGGTGGAAGGTTCCTGTTGCCAGGCTACGATCCGTGTCATCTACCTGCGCCGCCGTAGACGGGCCGTCCCTTCTTTTCCTCTTCCCTCCCACCGCTTGGCTGTATGCGAGGGACGGCAAATAAGCGGCTGTGGACCCCCGGGCGGACCGTCTCGTGGTTCCGCGTCTCTCTCGCTCCTTTTCCTTCCGAGACCGAAGCGGGCTCTCCGCCTCCCCCAGAATCCGTCCTGCGGAGTTAACCGGAGCTCGCACGAAGAATTAGCTACCCACATGCCTGGGTGCGGGGCGGGAGCGGCGCTGACCCTGGCCGTCCGGCGCCGCTTCCGCGCTCCGTCTGCCTGGTTGGGGCCCTAGCACCACCGGCGGCGGTAACTCCGGGAGTGTATGAAAGCGAGAGCCGGTCTGGGGCCGCGGCCCGACCCTCTGGCCGCCTCCCCCTCCAAGGCCGGGGGTGGCCGGACTGGTCCCGGAGGAAGCGGCGGGTAGCGCTGTGGTGGTGGAGGCGGCAGCGGCTGCTCCGCGGGAAAGCGACTCCCGGCCCACCGCCGCTGCTGCTGCCGCCGCCGCCGCCGCCACCGAGTTTCCCAGAAGCCTTGAGGCGACGAAAGCTTCGGTGACCAGTCCTGGCGTTAACGTCAAGCGGTGCCCGCCTCGGAAGCCCCCCGAGCAGAGGAGCCCCGCTCCTCTCGAACTTGCTGCCCAGTCCTGTTGGCCGCTTCTTCCTCTTCCTCTTCCTCCTCTTGTCCCCAGCTGTGGGGTGAAGAAGGGAGATCCCGGCCAACCTCTCCGCTTGGTCCCAGCTCCGGTTCGTTATTCCTGGAAAGCCGGTTGGACGTCGCCGCCGCCGCTGCTGCTGCTGCTTTAGCTTCCGAAGTGTGCAAGGCGAGTGGAACGGGGAATGAAGTTTGGGGGAGGGGGGGAATGGAGAGATGGTGGTGCTGGTGGTGGGTGGCTCATTTTAGCATCCTGGGGTCTCCAGGCCCGGTAGTTGGGTGATGCACGTGGTGCTTTTCCCCTCCCTCCCCTCCCCCGGTATCGCCTGGGAAGGATGCCGGAGAGAATGGCTGGGCTCTTGTCCTGAATGGTGGAATATAAAGGGCAGCCGCTGCCCCTTGTTTCATATGCGCCTCACGTTGCAGGACTGTCTGCATGGTCTGCTGCGCTCAGTGACCCACCCTGTTAACTACCAGGGTCAGCCAAAAAAGAAGAAGAAGAAGCAGACGAAAAAGCACTGGTACATCTTGAGGGGACTTTAAATGCCTTTGTTGAACAACTTAATGAGAGAGAAGAGAAGGGTTTGAGAGGGCCAGTTAAGAAACTCTGACTGTTTTTTTTTCTTTTCTTTATTTTCCCTAGAAACAAAGTAGTTTTAAGTACACTGATCTATGCACCATGGAGGCAATAATTCGACTAGAGGCTGAGAAGTATTGCGGTTTAGGATGTTACCTTTAATAGCATAAGCTTTGTTTATCCAGGATGGGTTCCAAGGTTGCAATAAAACTAAAGTGCCTTTAAATGTAATATGTCTACACAATGGGCATTGCCACCTTAATATTAAAACTGGTGTGTTGTGAAATAAAGTTATCAGCAGTTGTAGTATTCTAATTTTAATGTTGCTTAAAAGTTGGGGGATGCCTTATATTGGAGGAATCAAACCATTCTGCCTTGTGTCTTGCATTCCTCTATTGCAAAGTTTTAAATTATATTTTAACGTATGTCGCTTCAAAATCCCATATATTGTCTAAAACAACGAAAATGTGTATAATGCCGACTGGTACATTTGTTGCAGAATTGGATCTTGATTTAATATAGTCTTGTTCACAGATGCATAGAATATTATAAAAAAAATCATATTTGTGTGTATATTTGTATTGTATATAAATTGTATACTATCAAACTTAAATGTATATTTTGCTAAGATTAAACTCCATGTGTGATGAAGTGAGCCTTAGTTATAAAAAAATTTCCCATAATACATTTGATGGTCTTAAGGATGACAGAGGAATTTGCTTTTGTTTCAACTAACATGATGATCTTCTGAAAACAGATACCTATGAAGTGTTTGGTGTATACTTCTGATTATATGTGAAGTCTGTATAGTATGTGAAGTCTCAGGTAATGGAGAGTCAGACAAAAACAGCTGTGACTATACTTCTCACTAATTGCTACTAAATTCAGAGGGAAATGTCTCTGAATAGATTATTTTTTTCTGCAAAGCATTTTACAATTATATTATTTTCTGTGCACTGATTTTAAATGAACTTAGGCATTTACATAAAGCAAACATAGTTTCATTCACATAATGCCTAGTTTGCTTATCCATGATTTATTAAAGCACAATTGTATGAGTTTGCAATACATGTGAAAACATAAGGGGTTTGTACAGTATACTGAGTCAAAATAAAACCATATTGGGTGGAAGTTGCGTCATGGCAACTTGATATCTTTCCCTTTTTAATTTGAAATACTTCACTACTTATCCAATAGTGGCTTCTTTAGTATTACAGTGGTAGTTCAAATATAATTTGTTTATAAAAAAACTAGTTTTTAACTTTATTGAGATAAATTATTGATAGAAAATGGAAAGGGCTTGAGTAAAAATGATTTTTTTCATTCTCAGTTTACACAAAAGTTAATTTTTTATATTTTTATATTTTCTACTTAGAAAAGTTGAGCCTTAAATTATAGGCTTACTACAGAAGGAATATATATAAGAATAAATTGATTTACTCTGGAGGGAATAATAGATTATGGCCTCTTCTGTCATCTCTTTATGCAATCATAAGAGTATTTTAGATAAATTTTACTGGATTTAAGAGAACATGCTTCTGAACAAACATTTTTGAATTATATTGTATAATTGCCAGTCTTGCAGCAGAAAATAATGGAAATAAGTGTACTACAGTTTTTAATAAAATACATAAATTACTTTTATTGCAGTCTTAATGTTAAAGACTGATAGTGAAATACTTACATATTACCTCCTGAAAACTATGAAATAGATGCTTTTCTCAGATCTTTCTAATTCTTAATAGTTTTACTTTTTTACTTGTTTTTAATTTGTCCTTGTTTTCAGAGGTTACATTATCAACACACTTGCAGCTTGTCTTTTTGAGTTGACTCTTTCTGAGCAATTATGGATATAGCTTGGCATATCCCTGTTTTTAGGTAGGCTGGTACAAGGTAAAATATTAATTTCTTATATTAAGTTATATGAGTTTATCTGAAGAATAATAGCAAGATTAATTCTTACACTTGTGGCAATTATTCTTTTCACTTCTCTATTATCTTATTCTCCCCTAAAATCTGCTGTATATGATTTTTCAAAGCTTTGAAAACAGATGTTATCTATGATGTTATCTATGCTATGAGTATTGCAGAATTGCAGTATTGCAGGAAGGAGACTGTCCCTCTCCCATTCACTGATGAATTCAAAATAATAAATATATGTAAAACATATTATAGTTGGCTAGGTAGTTATTGATCAGATTGGCAATCAATTTGGATACTTAATGTATAAGAATGGGAGTAAATGTGCATTCATATACACAATATAGAAAAGTTATTTGTAATGGATGAAGTTATTTAAACAAAGCAAATATTTTGTATATATAAGTGACAAATTTGGCAAGTGAAATATTTCCTTTACTACTTGTAGTGATCAGGAACTGAATTTTTTTCACCACTGGATTTACGGTAGTGAGTTCAGAAAAAGAGATGAATAAGTAGAACAATAGTATGTATATCCTTATACTTAAATACCTGAAAATTGTGTCAATTTCATGTAGTAAAATTATTCACAGTGTTTCTTTTATTATTGAATTTGATTTCTCATTAAATATATTCAAAGTTATTTTAAGACTGGGGTAGATCAGAGTCACAGTAAGAAAGTTTGCATTTTAAAAACTGCATATAATTTATTTCTAAATTGTACATTTTGTGTACTTTTTGAATCCTTAGGGAGTAATTCTGCTTTAATAGGACTGCACTTTCTGTGATTTTTTTCCCTGAATGGATTTCAGCTTCACTTAAAGTGTATGAAAGTCCAAGTAAAGTATGATATGGTTACTAGCTTGTTATAAATGTTAATTGATGTTGGGGTTGTATAGCAAAAATTGCATATCTCTATAGTTAAAAGCTGTATTATAATAAACATGCACAATAGGACAGAGTTCTAGTTTTCAATTAGCATTTCACAAATTTGTCAGGGTGTTTTGATTACAATATACAAATTGTTTTGCTTTTTAACATGCTGAAGATATAAAGAATGCTGGATATCTAGTTTCTGAAAAGTGGTGTCCTTAGATAATAATACACATAAGCAACAGATCATTTTTGTAGATAGAAAGGTTGTATCAGTGGGTTCAGGTTCTGAAATTATTTTCATATTTGTTTACTATGGGCAGAATCTTTTTATAATGTTTTCAAATTTGATAAATATCCTCTGTTAGTTATAGAGACATAAGATTCTAATCTAGCCTTGGTGATATGTAATTTGAGGGCTTTTACATATTATAATAGGTAGCATTCAGTTTGATAAAGAGTGAATATTATGTGAAAATGCTATTTAAAACAATTGGTAGTTATTCAAACTCAACAATGATTTTGAGATAAGGAAAAGCTACTTTGAAAAACTTATTTGTATAGTAAAAATGAATATATTAGATCATTTTGTATAATAAATATTCCAACGTTGTGCTAACTAGATATGACCATATAGGATGAGTATTAAGAATGGAATTCTTGATACAACAGGATGATTTCAAGACTGAATAAAATTGTCTTAATAAGATTGAAAATGACATCCATATTTTATTATTTAGACAAATATATTTGTCTTAAAAAATATACCAATGGTATAAATAAATGACATCTTTAAGTGTTTCTTACAAATACAGTGCATGTGAACAGATGCTCCAGTAATAACTGCGATTGAGACTAAGTTTGTATTTCAAAATATTTAATTGACCATTGATTCTATTACTGTAATATTGATAATATTACTGTAGTACAGAGAATGCTTGGTATTTAAAAATTATATTTTGCCATTTTACTTACAGTTTCATTTTGCAAGTTGTTGGTTTACCCCAATAAATTGGAAACAGAATAAAACCTAGATTTATATATTAGTATTTAAAGTTGTATTTTGGAACTGCATTTATAGAACGCAATTTTCTTCTAATCTGCTTAAATAAATTGACTTTAGTGGGATTGCCTAATTATGTGCTGCTTTGTAACTAAAGTTTTGCTCAGTCTTGAACGGAATACAGAGCATGACTTTCTGTGTGTTGTAATGCAAATGCATATTATTCTGTTTTAGTCTCCTCACAAAGTATGTAATATGACTTAAAATAGATTGGTTTGTTATTATTAGCTATTTGCAGTTCTGCAGTTTGTTGATTTAGTTTTCTGAATATTTACTGACTTTACTGAATTTTGGATTGAAATGTAGAATAGTGAAGTCTATTCTATAATAAAGAACTAAAGATATGTTTTTTTATTTGTATCTATATCTTTAATACAAAATCATTGGCTTCCTAAAAGTTGTTTTAAGATGGACCAATCACTAGGTGCTATTACCTCACAAACTTTTGCCTTGAATAACTCACTGGTTTCAAGACAGGCAGCTAGCTAAAAGTAGGTTGTAAGTTTTTCTTTAATACCAGCAGGTATTAAATTTATAGATTTGGACACAATATTACACAGGGAAGTATTGGTCAGTGATTGTGTTTGCACAATATGCTAAAATAATGAACATAGGTTGTTTTTCTATGCACTATTTGTACACTATTTGTACAAAATTTACTGCTTGTTTTGACTTTGTGTGCTGATAACTGAAAATTACAGCATGTGACATTTAAGCCACAAAACCTGTTTGAAGGGCAATGTATGGTAGAAAGTTAAATTGTATATATGTGTTATAAGCCATGTCTTTTAACTTAATTTGTCCCTTTGACTGGGCATTGAATATTCTTATTATTACTTACCAGGGTTGCATCACACTTTTATATTGCCATACTAATTGGCAGAGCCAAGTCTTAACACACTTCTGGAAAACAAGAGGAATAAGGCGCTCATCTTTCCTCTGTGGGTAAGATGTTCCAAGTGGCAAAGGCCACAACAGAGAAAGGCCTCATCCTAATTTCTGCCACTTAAGGGCATTGTTTTACTTGCACTTTCTCCAAGATATAATGTAGATGTATTTTACCCATGTTTCAAAATACATTTGACTTTCCTAATTTAATTTTTTATTTAAGTTCATGGATTTGCTTTTATGGGAAACAGTACAAATAGATATTTCTCTTCCTGGAAGAAGAAAAATTCATAGCTGTTTGCTACAAGTAAAAAGATAGTCAAGATGGCTTTCAGAAAAAAGCTGGAAGTTTCCAAGAACAGCATATACCAGGGTTGGGCAAACTTTTTGACTTGCGGGCCACAATGGTTTCTAAAATTTGACAGAGGGGCCGGGCCAGAGTGGGGAGGGGGGACACACACTCCTGGGCGGTTGGGATTCCTTCCCTATTTCCAGGTAAGAGAGCTGGGAGGACTTGCTGTTTGTGCGCACGGGACATTTCGGGAGGGCTCCAGGACATGGAAGCCAGATCAGTGTTGTGTCCCTGCGCCTGCAGGCAGCGCTTAGGGATATGCTGCTGAGGGAGGCATCAGTGAGGGTGGAACTCCCCAGTCTGCACCAGACCTAGTTCGGCAGGCTGGATTAAAAAGCCCAATGGGCCGGATGTGGCCCGCGGGCCGTAGTTTGCCCATGTCTGGCATTTATACAGAGTTTGGATAAGCCTAGAAAAAACGTAGCTTATACGAAAAGGTGCAAATGTAAAGACGACCAGAAAAATCAACTATTTAAAGTGAAATTAAGTTGGAATTTATTTTTGCTTAAAACTGAAGCTTTAAGTATAGTAGATATCAATAGAAGAATTAGAATGGTAGATTTAAAGGAGATGAATGGTGTGGATGGATAAGAAAAATGGTAAGTTGAAATTTAACTTGTAATAATGTAGGCTTTAATCAGTTAAATAAACTACATAACTGTAAATGTTTTTTTTTATTTTTGTATTCTTGCCTTTTTAAAAATGGTCTCAAATAGCATTAAAGTAAGAAAATTGTGTATTTAGATTGAGATAGTGATTTCTTCAAAATTTGCTAATCATTTTAATGAAAAAATGTTTTCTAAAGTAACAACTATTATATAAAACTTTAAAACTAAATTTCTCCTGTAATCACTGTGGTATCTGTAACTAATGGTTGGGGAACATTTAAATAGTTAATCTAAATTAGTTATACTATTGTAAGTGCATAAATATTGAGGATTCACAAGACCAGTGCATTGCTGATGAAAATTGCATGAAACTTAAACTGTCTTCATAGTACCATTAATGTCTTCCCTACTGAAATATTGTCTGTAGCACAGTAATTCAGAATCTCCTTATTTAAATTTAATTGCTTGCCCATCATTTGTGTGATACCATGTTCACTGGTAAGTACAAGTGACTTGTTGCTTTAGACATTTTCGAAAAAGAATACAAAGAGATCAAAGACAAGAAGATAAAATAATAAAAATATAAATAGTAAATATCTAGCTATAAAATACCAGTAAGTAAAGCAAGGAATCTAAAATGTCATTGAATTTATATTAAGCTGAGATCCTGATTCTACCTGCCTTCATATTCCATACGTTCTCTATGGAATATGGTGGACCACTGGTGTTCTGCGAGAAAATTTTGATGATCCACAGAAAAATTATTTGCATTTTTATATTGCACTAAATCAGGACGCCTCGGGTACTTAGCTTGGCCGCCTCTTTAGTAGCTCCAACCCCTCCCTCCATCATGGGAGTCCAGGCATTTTAGCAAGCAGTGTGCGAAACTCCAGCTGCCCGGGAGGAGAAGAGTGTGCCGGAGCCCAAATGGCCTTCCCTCTGCTTGGAAAGCCTATGGAAAATGAGATACTTCTGCTGAGCCTCCTTCTCGGTCAGATCCAATTTGAACTGAGCCAGCTGTTATGCCAACTCTTGTGGTGGCTGCTTAGCTGCAACAACTGCTTCCTTTTGGCGCCCTAAGGAACCTGGGCAGGGAGGAGGGGAGGGGCAAATAGAGGCTGGCGAGGTGCCCCTTGATGTGAGTGATATTGAGTTGGCCATGCCCACCCAGTCACATGACTACCTAGCCATGCCCACCCAGCCAGTCATTAGGCAGATCATATTAATGGTCCATGGGATTTAAAATTATTAATTTAGTAGTCCCTGAGATCCGAAAGGTTGGGGACCCCTGCTTTAGAATAACTTTATTTTAGAAATGGCTTTTCAAAAACAGTCCAATTAACTTATTACCTGAAAAGTAAGAACTCTAGCTGCATATTCCATTAGCTTTTTAACAGAAAACATCCACTTGCACACATACACACGGACATGATAAAGATAGTCCTCATTGGTTCAGTGACCATCCAAAGTTATAACAGTGCTGAAAAAAGTGAGTTATGATCAGCTTTCTCACTTAGGACCATCTCAACATCCCTGCAGTCATGTGATCATGATCCAAGTGCTTGACAACCATCTCCCATTTATGCGAGTGGCAGAATCCCAGGATCACGTGATAGCTATTTGCATTCTTGCATTTGACTTCTGACAAACAAAGTCAATGGGGAAACTGCCAGGGAGAATTATAAATCATGGTCATGTGATGTCTTGCTTGGCAGAAAACCCAGAAAATCGGGCACAGTCATGTGACTTAATGTGAGACTTAATGACTGTATTTCAAAAGAATCTGGTCCCAATTTTGTCATAAGTTGATGACTATCTGTATACACACATACTTGGTTCCATTATAAACATCAAAAAAGATAAAAGGTTGTAGAAGGAGAGATTTATGTAACTGAAAGGGAACAGAAAAAGAGAAAACTGAAGATGAGGCAAGGGAAGAAAATAGCTGCACAAAAGAAGAAATAGTTTAGACCAGAGGTTCTCAAATTTTGTGATAAAATGACTTCCTAAAATGATAAAATATTTTTCTGAGCAATGTGTTTGAATTAATGAATATCCTTTTCAGTCTAATCTCTTTTGATTGTGAGAAAGAAAAAAAGCTTAAGAACTGAATGGCAAAGAGTTTAACCCATTTCACATTTTGAAATAAGGTAACTGAGGCTTTTATCTTCTACTGACACTTGGATTTGGTCACCTTCGGGTTCAACATTTGGATTTCACCTTGTCTGTAGTTTCACTTGTTCTAAAACCGTATGGTGCAGATTTCACCTCTTTCCCTGAATAACTGCTGCTGATTATTCTAAGCATTTTATTTTTATAAATAGTAAAGTCAAAACAAATGCCCCCCAAAACAAAATTGAAGACTGCTTTCTTTCTTGTAAAGCTCCACCCATAAATGTTAACACACCCTCACAGAAGCCACACAAATTTGGCTTTTCAAAATTTTATTTTACTGGGCAATGTCCTTTTTCTCCTCCAATTTTTAATGTTATTTGGAATTTAGTGGTTGCCTTCTATACAATTTATAATTTCTGTATTGCTAGCCTCCGATTGATTGATTGATTGATTGATTGGCTGTCCATCTTGCTATAGTGGAGGTATTTACAATATTAAAAGGATAAATCTGTATAATAAAATACTGTAAAATTCAAAACACAATACACAGCCTTAGCTAAAAGATAAGGAGGGAGAGAGTAGGATGAGCAGAGGGAGAGATGGGATCTGTATATTAATCTGTATATTAATTTGTTTTATTAATCTCTGAAGCCCCTCATTTGGTGCCGCAAGCCAATTGGCAGAGCTACGTTTTTAAGCTCTTAGGGAAGGTCAGGAGGGTTGGAACTGGCCTAATTCTGGGGACAAGATCTTCCAAAACGTGATTTTATATACAGAAGAAGCATATAAGGGATCCTCTCTTCTCTTATTTTTTTTCTCACATTGTAACTAGAAGATCCAGTCATAGTGTATATACATAGTTTGTTAGGTTTGACTTAAATGGGGAGATTTATAACACTTCTGAGAAATAATACAGGATTTGCTTAAGAGAAAGGAATGAAAGGAATGAAAGCACTTAAGGTTAATGCTGATGTAGGGCACTTGTAATAATAAATTATTGCTGAATATTTAACTATTGTTTACCACTATTCTCAAAAAAGCCGTAAACATGTGATACATACATATGCATCAACATGTAATAAGTGGGTTCCTCCATATTTTGGATTGACATTCTGTGCCTGTGATTCAAAAGCATTTTCCTTGTTTGGCAGTTGAGCCAATCTATTTCTGACATATATTTCATCACAGCAATTTCTATTGTTGTGGTGGAATTAAAAGTGCTGCAAATCCAGTTTTCTGAAGTTGTAGAGACTGGGCTGTTTTTTTCATTGATGGGAAACCACTGTAAAGGTTCATGCCAAGACACTATCATGCCATTATTTATCTTGAGTTTCAAATGCCAACTAGTGAACCCTGCATGTAATGGGAGAGTGGGATTGTTATTGTCAGCAATTTGTATTTTTTATGCTCATCTATTAGATGAAAAGATTGCTGTGACAGTATAAGTTTTGAAGTTGATTTTGATGTCCCAAACACAGATAGTGTGAATATGAAAGCAACATATGTCTAAATGCTCTCTTTTGTAGTGAGTCTAGTATAGCTATAGTATAATTGTTATTAAGGATATGTATATTCTTTTGCTGTATTCCTACTATATGAAATCCATCATACCAGCATTTGTAAAAGTATTATTCAATCTTAGAAAGATAAATACCTTGATTTGCAGAAGTGGATTGTTGATACAATATGTGTTCTCCACCATATTTATGTTGGCTATTTTTTGACAGATAAGAAAAATAGAGGTTTTTCAAGAGATTTAGACAAAATCTAGTACTGTATTTTTCGGCATATAAGACGCACCTGAGTATAAGATGCTCCCAGATTTAGAAGAGGAAAACAAAACAAAACAAAATTTTAGGCCTCTGCGCAGCCCATTTTCGGGGCTTTTTTGGCCCATTTTTGAAGCTTTTTGTGGTCTGTTTTTGAGGATTTTTAGCCTGTTTTGGGGTCTTTTTACTGCCCATTTTCAGGGCTTTTTTCAGCCCATTTTTTGAAAAAAGCCCCAAAAAATGGGCCAAAGAAGCCCCAAAAATGGGCAAAAAAGGGGAGGGGGGGGCTGAAAAAGGCTCAGAAACAGGGCATGCGGTGGCCAAAAAACAGCCGGTAGGTGAGGTGGGGCTTCAGCAACATTTGCTGTATAAGACGTACTGACATTTTCACCCACATTTTTGTGGAGAAAAAGTGCTCCTTTTACGCCAAAAATACTATAGTTAACTATTACAAAGAGCATTTAAGCAGGCCTTTTTTTTACATTTGAACTGAAGTGCAACAAATGACTGCATGATTTTCAGAATTTCTCTGTATTAAGAATCAAGTCTATATTTCTGATTATTATTTCTCTTGGATTTTTTTATTATTGTTTATAAAATTTATTGGCTGTCCATCTTATCATAGGGTAACTCTGGGTGGCCTAAGTTATATAAATATGTCTATACATATGCAATTAAAACAATAATTAGCATAGAATTATTGGCCTAATTAAAATATTTTATACAGGAAAGGAAGAGATGTTTGATAGTTTGATAGTTTGGGATATTATTTTAATCATTTTTAGAATGCACACTTGAAATTTGTAATGCTGAACTTAAAATGAATTGTTAACCATGAGATAAAAAATGCATAATGAAAGAGAAAATTACATTTAGAGCAGTTTATGTCCCATCACTCAATACAAAAAAGAGGCAATTGTGCTATTTCAGTTTCAGTAATGGGGATGAATCCTGTTGACTGTTGCATCTTTGACTAGTAAACAGACATATAAAACTTTGTCAAGTAGCATCACAGTAGGACTAATGTCTCACTTAAATTTGTTTCAGTCTTTTTTTTTTTTTTTTGCGGACCAGTTTTATGTTTTTACATATTTGGGATTAATGTTAAAAGCACAGTACATTCTTATTGCGTAGTGGTTGTAAGGAGAGTGTTTGCTTTTTAGTTATGAATAAACTGACAAAAATAGGGAATTGGTAACATTTCAACCTATCTAAAAATACTAAGACTTTAAGAGACATTTCTAGACTTTGTGGGAAAGCCAGAAATATTGCAGTTTGATGCATTCTCCAATGCTTCTGATGTTTCATAGACTAACAAAAGGTTGCTTTATTAGTAGCTTTAATGAACAAATCGCTTTATTGGCTTAGGCATACTGGTAGCTTTGTCGGTCCAAACAGCAATGAGTTCTTATTTCAATTCACTATTGTGCTCAAGTAGTGAAGTGATAGCCATTGACCTTCTACTAAAGCACAATAAAAAGTTTTTTTGTGAAGAACAGAAGTACGCAAGAAAACTGCAAAGCCTTCGTAGCTTGTGTGTTCAGATAAGCTCTTGTTTGGTTCTCAGTATATAGCCTTAAAATATAGCATTAATTGTCTTTTAGTGGACCTGCTTAAAATTTTAACTTCATATTTAATTTGTATTTCATCCATGAATTGTTTACTCTTGGATTCAAAACACAATAAAATTTATATAGCTATAAATAGTGTTATATATAATAATATGTGCTATATTGCTTTTGTACTAAATTAGTGTCCTGGATGAAGAAATTTCACAGTATAATTTGAACAAATTATATTGTGAAATTAAATTGAAATGTTGCTACCACTATCAAATGGCTAGAAAGAACTTCAAAAATATTAGAGATATTTTTTTTCATGAAACTTGACCTCCAATTCAAGAACTAACAATTCTGCTTATTATTTCTGAAGATAAGCCATAAATGGCTGGGTGCTTCCATAGCTCTTCAAAACAGCCCTTTACCCAAATAATAATAAAAGTACATAATTAAAAGGTGCATATAGGCACAGTTCAAGTTGCTTAATGTCAATTAGTGTTATTACCAGATATGGTTGTGAATAGATAATAGCCCGCATTTTGTGTCCTATTGATTGTTTATGGGCTAGGTTTCAGCTGAGCACTCAGCTGAACTTCAAAAGACATAACAGTAGTTAAGAGAGGAGGAAGCATAGCATTCCTCATTCCGCATAGCATTTTTCATTTTCCCAAGCCAAATCCTTATACATTTTAGGACTAGCTGCTTAGGTTGTCCCTTTTTTAAAATAGAGCTGCAGAACCTATTGTGAGAAAGTGATTGAGGAATTTCATCTTCATTCCTACCTTTCTCATTTATTGGAATATTTGTGAAAATTCTTGTATAAAGTAGCCTGTATGAGAATCAGGATATTTCAAATTCATGTTCAGGAAACAGAGTATTTTTTTTACTAATCTTTAAATCTCATTTTATATTCCTTCATAAATAGGAATGGTTCCATTGAATAGCAACTTGGTTTGGGGCAATATATTTTCTTTGGTTTTAACTGAAATCAGATGAGCATAGCTTTGGGTGAAGGATTTGTCAATAGCTGCAGAAGGCAAGTGATAGTAGACAAAAAGTGATGGAACTTGGAAGTAAAGAGAAATTAGATACCGAGCCTTTAGATGGAAAATCATTGACCCAGGAATGCAATAGAAAATAAGGCAAGAATTAACAATGATCAATTTTTGTTCATTATCGGTTTATATTAATTTTGCATTTTGGCTTTCAGTTGTGTCAGTATTAAGGCATAGGAGTATATTAACTGACAGTTATATACAAATGTATGTGTGTGTACACATACATGCATACATAACACACATACACAAATACACAAACATTATTCTAGGATAATTCTAGGATTATTAGCATTCTGATCCTAGGAATGAAAGGATTCTTTCTGTTCAAAAGTAATCCAGAATCTACCAGTCTCTGGCAACGGACGGACCTGATAGAGGGAGCTGGGGCTAATATCTGATGATCTGCACAGTCTTGTGGATACCCTGGCTGCTGCCTAAAATAGGGAGATGGCTGGAGCCTTGGACATAATTGTGTATACAACTTCTCTTTTGTCCCATCACTCTCAGTACTCCCTGTGAGGAGTTGAGGGGGTTAAAAAAAGGTCAAGAGACATCTAGAGCACTGCTGGAGAAAAACAGGATATGAGTCTGATTGGGTGCAAGCTAGAGCTGTTATTAACACCTATCACATGGTGGGAAGAGCAGTGAAACATCAGTAGTTCTTTGCTTTTGTCCTGTCCTCAGCATATCACCCAGTGGGCCTATTTAGGATTACCCTAACCCTTTGGCGGAAGGGCAGCCCAGAGACCTACTTTCAGGACCACGTAAAGGAATTTTCTCTGCATCTGGAAGATAAAATTGCCTGATTTTATTCCCAGTTGGATGTCAAACCTGTTGAGATGTCAGAAGAGCGAACTTACCCAGTTATCTTGGAATAATTTTACCTTGTTTTTCCCGAGAAAGTGAACAACGTCAAAGTCACTCAGGAGGAGATGGGTCCGACTGATGGTGAATTAATCCCTGATGAAGAAGATGTTTCTGGCTTCTTTAAAACAGGCGTGATGTGCACTCTCCTTTAGAAGCCTTAATTGTTGCTCTGGACAATTTTTATCTAGACTCCCCTTTTTAGGGATGGTGGTTGAGAAGATGGTGGCATTGCAAATTCCAGATAATCCTGGATGAAATGGATTATCCAGACCCTTTCACTCAGGTTTCAGGCCCCAATATGGGACAAAACAGCATTGGTTGCAGTTTTAAATAATATGTGATAGGAGCAGGATGAAGATGGTGCATCCATCTTTGCTCTTCTTGATGTCTCAATGGCTTTCGATACCATTGATCAGGATATCCATTTAGACCGACTTAGAGAATGGGGGGGAGGGAGGGAGGG